>VZSZ01003865.1:671852-708651 GCA_013398815.1 Ibidorhyncha struthersii
CAAGCACTACATCCCCGTCTAGAAGCTAGTAAAAAATGCATTACCTAAAAATATCTTTTCAAGAGGTGATTTAAAACAGCGAAGCGTCTTGGCAAGAGGAAATGGAGATGAGGAATATCTCAGGGCTGAAGAAGCCCCTGGGACCGCGCAGCCCTGCGAAAAAGCTCAGATCTCCGATATACAAATTGGACCTCTGCAGGAAGAGAAATGCCGAGGGGCGTTTGAACGGGGCTGTGCCTTCTTCCAGCTGTGCGGAGCTCGGCTGCGAGGGGCTCTGCATGCTCTGTCCCCCGAGATGCCCACCCCACAGGTGGCCGTGTCCTTGCTGGGGTTTGCTACGCGCACCACCCCAGCTCGGGCAGGTTCACGGCTGGAGCCAGACCTCAAACCCCGTCTGGCTCATCGCTGCCGAGCCGTGGGATGCCCCCGGCCGCCCCCGCAGCCTCCGCGCCGCGGTTAAGCGAGGACTCGTGCATGGGCTGGCTGGTCTGAAAGATGCACCGATCCCTTTTCCCCGGCCTCAGGGAACGGGCACCGCCACATGAGTCACCGGCACCAGCCCCTGGAGCAATTAAGCCGAATGAGTAATCTTCAGTTAGAGAGCTGGAAGGGGGAGCAAATAATGATAGACGCCTCCTAATGAGGGTTTGGTGCAGGAAAACTTTTGAATAAAACCATTCACATATATTAATTACTATTTTAATTATTGCTGTGGGGACTTGGAGCTTTCAACTCCCACTCGCTGCAGCCTCTCTCGCTCGTGGATAGGCACAGCCTTCGTGGGGCGAATCCTCCCCGTGCGCCCGCCGGTTGTAGACCACTGCCCAACTGCGGCTTTGCTTCGTCTTCCTCCTCCCTGAGCCTTTGCTGAGCCCGAGCCTCTTGTCAATGAGCAAAAATTTGGACAAACCAGCAAGAAATGTTGAAGATGATGGAGGGAAGGAAGAGCCACCAAGCAAACTTCAAATGTGCCTTTCCCCATCACCTTTGCACGCGTACGTGACTGACTTGCACGCCCAAGTGAAGGATTAGGTACCTACGTGTGCCGCCCCAGCTCTGCAAGCCCAAGTGTTCAAAAGAAATCATGAACCACGAAAGCCACGGGGGTAAAATCAGTGACTGCCACTGGGATCATTGGCGTTTGTATTTTGCTTTCAGAGCTCCTGTTGGGATTTTTTCTGTGCCACCGCCAAGGACTACAAATTTAAAAAATGGGGGTGCTTTGGTGTGAAAAGAGGAGATCCCTGTAATGACGGGACCACACAGGGTGGAAGTGTTGAATATTGAAAGCCTTGTGCTCAAACCCCCGAAAGCTGATGTTGCGGGGCAGTTTCCCACCCTAAGGGTCCTGGTGAGGACCAGGAGCTGTGGGCACAGACCAAGCCTCTGCGCAGGGCTCATTTTTGGGACTTTTGGGTCTCTGCAGGTCTGAGTGGGGCAGAGAGTGGTAGGGGGTGAAAGCCGCATCCACGGGGCCGGCCGGCACAGCGGCACACACTGACCATTTTCCCTGTGCTGGAAGGAAGGCGAAAACTCTTTGGCAGTGATCCTGGCAATCCGCGCTTCCTCCTGAGCTTTCTGCGCCGCCGTCACAGCCGCCTCCGCCTTGGCCCTGGAGTGAGAGGTCCTGCAAGGCAAGCAGAGAGACAAGGACCACATTAGGCAGCTTCCCTCTGCGGACCACGGCACGGAGAAACGCAGATTCCCCCCCACGAAACCCCTTAGCCCCGACCCCCCTTGGCTGTGATGGAGAAGTCACCACTGGGAGCTGGGGGCTCGTTGGGAAACAGGGGATGATACATCGATAACATGTTCATGAACTGCTTCTCCATCGGCAATTCACCCAGGCGATCTGGAAATAAGGGCACAAGATGCTTTGTTCCCCCAGGGATGTATCACCCCGAGGCTGATCCCCTCCAACACACATCCCTCTGCGGGGGACCCCAGCCCGGCAGACATCTGCAGCAACCTCTGCGTGCATCTCCGGCGAGCCTCTGGGGCTGAAGACCTGAATTTAAAGCCAGTGAGGTTTTTTTAACCAAAAACATTTGCTTTTGGATGAAAAAGCAAAGATTTCCACCCCCGCCACCACGTTTTGCGTAAAAAGCTGGATGTAAATACAAGCGCGGTTTGTCACCGAGAGCAGAGGTAGGAGTCGGGGCTTGCCATCAGAACCGCCTCTACCACCCCTTAACACATCTTTATGAGGGCATTTTTTTTTCACTCTGGATGAGCGACTGTCCCCTGCACTCACCCGTTACCGGCAAGTCCCCAGACACTCGTGTTTGATGGTATTTCATCCCGTTGCTCAGGATTTACATCCTCTTCTACAGCCCCCCTGCAGCATTCCTGTGAGCATCCTTCGGAGGCTGGTTTGCCCCTTCCCCTTAGCTGAGCTATCCAGGCACTTTAAAATAAATGCCTGTTCCAACCCACCCTGGTGCAGGCAGCGATATAAATAGCTCGGCTGATTTCTTTTCCCTCCAAAATCAGGCCCTCCATCTCGTTTAATCTTTTTTTTTTTTTTTTTTTTTTTTTTCTGCTGCTCTCTGAATTCCCTCTAATTTTTCGACATCTGCTCAGAGAGGAGTGCCATTTCTGACAGGCTCCTATAAATGGAAAATAGGGCTAGTAATGTGCCTGGCGTTGCATCGTGCAGCACAAGCCGAGGATACGAAACCGGGTGTGCGTGCGTCTGTGCGCGGTCACCTCTCTGAGCCCGGGTGAGACGCCTGGTCCCGGCTCTCAGAGCCGACCTGTCACTTGTTTTCAAGTGCTGATAAGTTGTCTTTGCTCTAATAAGTGCTTTATTTATATAAATTGGCTGCTTTGGAGTAGCTGAGGGAGTAGATACGAGCTGTTCCGGAGCTACTGAAGGTGGTGGAGGGGCTGTGGTGATGCTGTTGCAGGTCCCGCAGGTCCTCCATGACTGATGCAACCAAAAAATTGTTTTTAAATGGTTTTTTTTTGCCCGCCCTGGGTCCAGTGCTTGCTCTGCTCAACACTCGTGCAGGGTTAGAGGAGCGGACAAGCATCTTGCAGGCCCATCCCCTGGCAGGTATCCCAGTTCAGCTCTTTCGGGAGGAGCAGGGATGCTCCGAGCAGGAGCTGCAGCAAACTGCTGGGAGAGGAGGCGCAAATTGCCTCCGTTTTTGGCACAAATGTGGTCAGTGGGAAAGGCTGGGGAGTCAGACCCGCTGATTAAACCACCCCAGTGCCAAGAATGGCTGGCATCTTCCATGGGAGCTTCTCAGTAGTCTGGATATTGGCTCCTGAAGACGCTCCATCCGTCTATCCCTCCACCGTCTCCTCGGACTGAAAACCATTCAGGGAAGGGACTGTCCCTCCCATACTGCAGCACATTTATAGAGCAGCGGTCCCCACTGGCCTGATACAAAGGATTAATAATGTCTGATAGCGTCTGGACCAAACTCAGCAGGCAGGATTACACGCTGCCTCCCGAAACTCCTCCCCGGAGATGCAACTGGAGGCAGTTATTTGTCACTTCTTGCCAGGGGAGGAGGCTGGAAGCAGTGAAAAGCAGCTTGTGCCACTTCCCAGGGTCCTGGGGACACACGAAGGTGTCTGCAGAGCAGGAGGTTACGCTAGAAGAACATGCGTGGAGCCACCACCTGAGCCACGCTCCCCTCTCCAGCCTTCAACAACCCCCCTTTTTTCACCAAAATGGGTCAAAATCACCATCCCTGGCGGATGGATGGATTTCCATCCCTGGAAAACTCACTCCAGTGACTTCTGGACTAGTCGATCCCCACGGCCTCCACAATCAGCCCAGGAAGAGCAGCAACTGGTGGCTTTGGCCCAGAAAGAGTTAAAAATCAATCACACTAATTAAGCCATCTCTGATGTAAAATATACTCAATACCCACAAAGCGGATATAATGTTGAGCGTTGCGCAGAGGCGCAGGCAGGCTTAATTGTTTGTAATGCTCTCTAAGATGCTTGGAGGAGAGGCGCCGTCGGAGTGAAAAGCAGAATTATGGTGATCTATACGTTGCATAATAAAATACATAAGTATTCCCAAATAAATGCAAGTAATCCAGTTAGTGTTCGCAGGACTTTGTCACATACTAAATTTAACAGCTGTCTCCTTTATACATGCCTGCTGCTCGTAGCGTGAGCTAAATCTTAATTCCCCAGTTAATTGCTTGAGTTTATTTCCTTGTAGAAGGGGTCTTTCTCCCCGACACATAGACGGAGCCCAATCTAATCACTCTTCTCCTCCTGCTGCCATAAATCTTTCCTGGAGAGAGATGCCATCCTGGAAACCACAGTCAAAGTAAGGCTGGATCCTTCCCTATGGATTCATCACCGCTGGAGGAGGAGGCTAGGGATGCTCAGAGGTGGGAGGAATTAAACAGATCCTCTTACATCGTTCCTTCATTACCTCCCATGGTGTCCTCCATCCCGTAACAAGCCCACCAGACAAAAGCAAGAGCACAGTGCCCCTCTCATCTTGTCTGAGCTGATTAAACATTGCACATCAGCTCAAAGGTGCCCATCTGGGTTTCTTCTGCCATCAAGGGACGACCAGGGGAGAAGGAGTGATGCATCCCAGGGTGATGGAGGTGGCCAGAGCTCTCTGTACATCAGCACACGCAAGCACAGAGGGACTTTTGAGGATGGGTACAACCTCTAAGTCTCCTTTTAGTGCACTTCACCATCCAGGCTGAACTGGCAGAGGGTGTTTTGGCGAGGATGGGGCTGGGAAGAGCCAGAGGGGTGATGGCGGGGGTGGTTTATAGCTCTTGAGACCCAAGGGTCTGGTTTGGGTTGGGGCAGAGAGTCCATACTGGGACTGGTTTGGGATATTTTATTTATTAGTTTTTTGCCCAGCTGACTCACTGTTCTCGGAGGATGACCGGGCAAGTGGTCAAACTGGCAAGAAGAGCTGGCAGGAGGCAGGGGAAAATCACAACCAAACAGATTTCTGTAAATCTTTGCAGATCTCTTGTGATTTGGCCAGGACCGACAGGAGAAGGGATAATACCTGGGAGTGGTTCATAATGCCAAGTTTATCAGCTCCGGCTAATCTATAAGAAGCTGAAATATACTGATTTGAAAGGAAGAACTTGGCTTTTTAGGAACGCCAACAGCATCTCTGGCCTGCTCTGCATGAGCGAGGAGCTTCTGCCGCAAATCCGATGCTTGGGGCTGGCTTAGCCAAAAAGGGGTGAGTTCACAGCGAAATCTGTGGCACCTGATGGTCTCAGGAAGAAACAAAGCAAAATTAAAACCAGGCAAGGCTTGAGGGGTGTTTAGGTTCATGGACCGCTTTGGCAGGAGAACAAGTGGGACAACTTCTTAAAAATTAGGCTGGAAAACAGAGCAAGTTTACAGACCCCCAGAAACGTTTCTGAATGGAGATGGGTCTGTTCAGGACTCGGAATTTGCAGGGATGGCACCCGCTGTCGCAAGAAAACTGCTTCATTTCTGAGTCCTTCACCTCTGTCCAACTTTCTTTGAGCGCAATGGTAGTGCAAAGGGTGAGGTGGAACCAGACGAGGGACTCACCATCCTTGTCCCCTTTTTTTCTTGCATTCCAATACGAGAAACAGGTTCTTTCGATAAAAATAGGTAACAGACTCTTTCAGCAAAAGTATGTCTGGGGACCAAGTAAGCTGTGTGCTGGACATAGGGGGAAATCCACATTATTCGTGGTTTAAATGCAAAAAAGCATCATATGGGCAAGACTTCTGGAAAAGAGAGTCTGTTTTCCCAAATTCACCTGGCAGCTCTTGCTGGGGGATTTCTGTTCTTCTGTAAGCAAAGTCCTTGCTTCTCTGACGTTCCCATGAACTCAAAGCTCGGCTGAGGGATCACCTCCTCAGTGGGATTTAGGCTTGACAGGGAAGTGCAAAAATGCTGCTTTATTGCTCGTGTTTGCCGGGATCCTGCTGCAGGGATGGAGATCCCCAGCCCTCCTCCATCCCATGCTGAGAGGTGATGGAATCTTCTCCTGAGCTCTCCAGATAGTCCCAGCTCCTTGACAGGAGCACACATGAGACAGCAACAAGCCCTAAACGCTTTGCTCAGTACCGAGCCGATTTCAACAGGACTATTAGGTCTTCATCTTTTCTATACTGCCTGTACACCTACACATCAACCCTCCTGCAAGGAAGCTCAAAACATACAGCTTCTGGTAACTACAAAGGGGTTCGCTGTCTTCTCCCCCTTGTTTTGCATTTTCTTAGCCCAGATGGAGAGGCTGGAGTGACAGACACTGATCTAACTGTCCAGAGCTTAGAAGGGAAGCAAGAAAGAGATCAAAAGAAAATTGTTAAAGCTGTTATTAAAGCCTTCTTCCATGCAACTTTTTAAACTCCTCCTAGCGTATAAAAGGAGCAAAGCCTGCGGTCTGTATTTTCATGGAAAATATGCAAACTCGCCACGGGCTGCCTCCGCTGAAGGCTTCACTTCGGCAGATGAGCGCTGCTGGCTCGTAAGCACTCACAAGCGGCGAGGATGGAGTTAACCAGCCAGTGCGCTCATCCTGGGACATAATCAACAGCCTCACGTTTTCCTAAGGGGCCAGGCTGGCTCCATTGGATTCACTTTGTCTCTCAGGTCAATATGTAATCAGGCAGCTTTTTGGTTTGTTTGTTGTTTTTTGGTTTGTTTTTTTTTTTAAATGCAACTTTATCTTCCTATAGGAGGAATGTTTTCTCCCTCCATTACAGAGGTTCATGTATTTTTCAAATGGCAAAATTCAATTAAAACATACACTAGCTGCAAGGAAATACTTCAGGAAAAATTCAGAGAGAGCATTCGCAGGGCATTTAAGACTCGGCGCTTTGCTCTCCCCTCCAACCCCGGCTCTGTTTTGCCCTTGAAAAGCAGCCGGGCTGGCTCAGGGGTGCACCGGGACGCATCGGGATGCACTTAGTCCTGGGAGGGGATGGCTGGATGAGGTGAGGAAAAGGAGCTTTTCAGTCCAACCACCCCATGTGCAGAAACCAGGCTTGCCTGAGCGCCAGCCCCTCAGCTGCGTTGACTCGCCAGGGGTTATTTTACACTCCCACCGGCACAGCAGAGAGCAGGATCTGGCCCTAATTCCATCAAGCTGAGACACACCAAGAAAGCAAAAGTCCCCGAGTGATCGATGGCAGTAACTGAACCCCAGAGCCGAGGGGAGAGGGTGAGCACTGACACAACCCTCTCCCAAGGCTATCCGATGGCTCCACACCCCGCAGCGAAGGAGAGGCATGTCCAGCTCCCCACCCTGCCGGCGTGGGATCGATAGCTGCAACCAGGGAGGGATGAGAAGCTCTGCCTGCTCGGGGCAGTATCTCAAACCCTGCCTGCAAGGAGGGGCGGCTTGGCTGGTCTTCACGCTCTCCTAGATGGGACAAATTGGGACTGAATTATTAATAGCTGCTGCAGACTGTCTGGCTTCTACCTCTGCGGGAGCATCTCTGATTTAGGGCAGAGCTGGGGAGAGCTGCAGATCCCGTCCTGCCTCCCTTTGCCCCTGGCATGGGCTTCGGCTCGGCAGCCGTCACCGGGAACAGCATCCCGCATCCAGCACCACTCTGGCCCCAAAAGACCGGTGCAATAACCTGACTGCAAGGGCCGGGGTAGGCGCGACCCAGGGCCAGGTTCTGTCTAGACATTTCCTTCAGGGAGTGGAGAGATGGCAGCAATTAACAACCTGTTTGTTATTTTCCCTATCTGGCATTTATTGCCCCGATAAAACCCACTCTTAATTCCAGCTTGACTCTTTTCACAGCTCTCCTGGCTTGGTTGTTATTGCACTAGGCTTGCCCTGAGTGATTTGTGAAGGCAGTAATACAGTGCCGGTACTCAGGGGGTGGAATATTAGACACACCAATTAGCTATCTGTGCATAAATTCCCATTTACCTGCTTATCGCAAGCATATTTGCCTTGCCCGCTTCCTCCGTCTGCTTTTTCCTCCGCACCCCACACCCCCCCATCGCTGGAATTCTTAATCAAGACAAAAAAGCAGCTAATGTGACCTCTGACGTGACGGAATGCAGCCAAAAACGTCCGCTCTGGCTCTTTGCAGCCAGACAGAAAGCAGGCACTGCGCATAGCAAAGAGAAAGCCTGGGTTCCCTGTGCCCACTGCCAGACCTCTCGGCTCTGGGTGGAGATTTTGGGATGGGAGGATGGATCACCCCTTCCTGAGCTCTGTGTACAATAAGCACTGGGTGGAGGAGCGGGAAACCTCCCATCAGCGATACAGCAAGAGGGAAGGGTTGGGGATGGTTGGGATGGCACGGGGAAGAGGGGGTGGTTATAGCAGGCTCCGAAAAAACTGCTCTGAAAGTCACATTTCAAGAGAAAAGTTCTGAATGGGACAAAAAAAAAGTCAAACCCTTTAATCCTGAAAAAAATACCTCTATGCATGCACTTCTTGTTGCCCAAGAAAGCGAAATACAGAGAAGCATGGAAAATGTTGTGGTCAAAAAGCCCAGATCTGAGTTTCCCTGTGGTTTTACACTGGCAAATGTAACGTTACAGGGGGAAACCGTTCCCAAGCCAGCTGGGAGACCTCGTAGAGAGCAGGTGCCCATGGCCCAGATGGGGCATGGCATGCATGAGGTCTCCAAAATTCATGGAAATGGGGATGGAGCCAGTTCCCATTTAGCTCGTTGCTCCAGGCACCTGTGCCAGATTCATCTCTACCTTTATATTTTTGGAGCTTACAAAGGGAGAGTGCATTCACCAAGGCGTCATCTGCCATTTTGCACCATTTTTTTAATCCGAGTAAGGGAAAAAAAATATCCCAGGCTGTGTCCTTCTGTCTTGTGCCTTGCCTTTGAGTAGACAAAATGAGTTTTGCTGGAGAACGGAATTCACAACTCGTAATGGTGCAAAGTCACGGTGACTTGGGGGACGGGGACAGGACACAGTCAAATGTCATGTCCCCAAAATCCTGGGAGAAACGTGGCCCAAACCACAGCCCGCAGTAGGCAGCGACCGTCCTGGCTGCTCCCATCCCCACACATCCCCCGGGATCCCGAGCCGGGTCCTTCCTGATGGAGGAGGACGAGAGCGGCCGAAGGGCTGTAACGTTGTGATCCTCTCCAGCTCACCTTATTGCCATCATCATCCCAAACAGGTTGTGGGGCTGCTCAGATTTTTTATTTTATCCCTGTCGTTGCTAAACAGTGCCAGCCCTGGCACAAAGCAAATCAAACTCCATCGACTTCAAAGGGCTGGGCCAGGCGGGGCTGGTACCCAAAGGCACATCTGCCACCCTTAGCCAGGATGCTGCCGGCATCTTTCTCCGCCCAAAGGACACGCAGAGCAAGCAGAGCCAGGCAGACCCATGAATTTCCCTCCCAGTGGGTTTCCTTCCTTTTAATTTTTTTGCCCCCCGGCAAGGGCAAAGCTGATGGGTGTTTTGCACCTGAGACGATGCGCAGGTTGCCCTGAGATGTTATTTACAGCTTGCAAGATAATTAACATCTGGAGAGGGAGTCTCATCTCCTGCCATCTGTCACTTGCAATGAAGCTATGGAGGACGCAGGTGAGCGACGTAGCCAGACAGTACCCGCCCGTCCCGGTGCTTCGGTGCCTGCCAGCCCAGACCCGCACGCAGCAGCCAGCCTTTGCCTAGGAAGAAGGACAGCTTTGACGCCACCGTCCTCACCTCTGCCCCAGCCTGACTGACCAAAGGAGACAGGTTTGGCCTTGCTCCAGACCTGGCACTTCGCTGGCTCGAACACGGCAGCGATGGGCAGCGGTGGGGCAGGGAGCTGCCCCCGGGACGCAGCCCACCTCGGGGCAGTTCCCTCTCCAAATCAGACACAGAGGCAGCAAGAGCAAACGCCAGCTCTGGGGATGGAGTTTCCATTTTTCTTACAAATTGGGGGGGGGCATGAGATAATTGCAGTGATGCTGGGAGCGTCATTATCTTCTGGAAAGCGATGGGTGGTGATGCAAAACCTGCAGGAACCCGCTCGGAGCAGGGTTTGGGAAGAGTTAGCTTCAAGGAAGGGTAAGGAGCGAGCAGGGGGGAAGCTGCCTGCTTTCCAGCTGTCATGGTTTGGATGGGGCAGGTTTCCATGATTTTACTGGGTAATTGTGGTGCACATAATGGAAAAGATGACTGCCCATTTGGACAGCGTGAGAGGAAATGGGAAACACTGACGTCCCCCTCTCCATCCCCTGCTCTCGCGGAGTGCCGGCAGACAGCCCTCCACGCACACGTCCCAAAGGCACAACCACGCCACAAACACGCCTCTAACCCTCTGCAAAAATAGCGCATTACAAACGATCCTGCCACATTCAGGCAGGAGGCAAAACAGGTTGGAAGAAATCACTAACAACCCCTGGAAAAGAAAAAAAATAAAGAAAAAGAAGAAAAAGCCTAAGAAAAAGCAAGTGAAGGCACAAAATCTCCAAGGAACCTGGGCAGTGCTGGTTCATTTGCACACTGCAGATCTATACTGTCTGTATTAAATGCAAAAACAGAACAGCAGAAAAGCCCTACATCAATGCCGCATTCGGGTGGAGATTTTTAAATGCACAACAGGCCAAGTTATAGCTCCCCGAGCAGCCATAACTCAGCCTGTTTGGACATGTGTAGCGTTGAGTTTGGCTGTACATGCTGCTGACTGTAATGACTTCAGGCTGCATCCTGCATTCCGGTTGCATCGCCTTGTCTCCGGGCAAGGCTGGCTCCAAAGGCGGCACCACCAAAACCCTGCTTGTTAGGCTGGGGTCATGCCAGGTTTACGGTGGGAGGCTTGACCATGGTGGGTCTGGATAGGTGGCTTAGTGTAACTTTACCCGTCCTCCCGGATTTATCGAGGAGAGGAAGGTAGAGATGTGGTCAGGACATGATCATCCCCAGTCCAACCACAAATTTGGAGCAATCTTTGTGGGATGGATGAAGGCTGTTAGAAAAAGCCTGTCTTGGTGTGGACGCTGGGTACCTCCTCCTGCCACGACCTGCCCCAGGCTGCACATCAAAAGGTGGAGGATTTGGTGGACCACCAGCATCTCACCCTGGCCTCCATCACCAGAAGGCTCCCCAAAACAGCCCATTCCTCCCCGTTTTTCATACTGACCTCCTTGCTTGGGTGATGCCATGCATGGGATGAAGAGCGGGGTGGAAACCTCAATACCAAAGGTGAAAAATGCAGTGCAGAAAGAGAACCTCAACTAGGCCATGGGTGAAGGGAGCCGAGAGAGCCTCTGGTCTGCCTCCAGGGAAGCCATCAAATCCCTTTGAGGAGCCATCAACACAGCTCGGCCTTTGGGGAATCGTTAAGGGCTCTACCCTACAGCCAACGGAAAAGTGCTCAGGATAAGAGAATTTGGGGAGTTCAAGCAAAAAACTCCAGGTGAGGGAGGCCATGACAAGGATGCAAAGCAGATCTGTCCATTTAATTTCAGTTTCATTTTGGTGCCTAAAAAAGAATGAGTCAAACCAAATTCTGAAGCAAAGCACAACAGAACCACAAGGAAAAGTCTTTTTTCCATCCCTGACCTTTCACCCCGTTCAGGTTTTGGCTGAAACGCTCTGTAAGTTTCCCAAGTTTTGGTCACCTCAAGCAAAACAGACATTTGGCAAACGAACTTCCCAGGCATTTTTTTCTTTTTTGTGCTGTTGGAGCCACAAAAGCCTGAAAGAGGCAGCACAACACTGAGCTCATGGTCCTCCTTATCCCTGGTGATGGGCTGATGGACAGGCACAATCCGTGATGTACCTCTGGCCATGCACCGTTTTAACCAGCCAACACTCAACAGCAAAACACACCCCAGTTCAGAGCAAACTGCAAAAAGACCTTATCCAGAGTCAACGACAAACTCGTTTAGCCGAACTTAATATTTTAGTTCCAGCACAGTCTGGACTCAGGCCAAGACATGAAGCTGAAATGGCCTGAGGAGTGCTGACGGATGCTCTCCAGCTGTTGGAGGAGAGGTGGTTGATATTCAGCCTCACCCTCCAGGACTGCTCTGCCATCTCCAGCTCTGTGGGGTAGGAGACGGGACTCTTTTCTGGGTGATGTGACAGGGGTCTAAGGGATGTGTTATAACGGGTCGGTCCTCTAAGTGATGGAATCATGCATTTCTACCACCAGGGCCCTTAGAGATGCTTGGAAAGCAAATACATCCCTGTCTTGCTCCACACTGCTGGGAGGAGGCTGATTCCCCAACTGGAGCAAGGTGCTGGAGATGGGCACCGCTCAGTGCACCCCTTGCCACATTCGGCCTCACCAGGATGGACCACGGGGAAGCTTCTCTCTGCTCTAAGGGGCAACAGGACCCAAAGCAGCTGGTTGGAGATAGCAACCTGTGGGACGCGGCAGCATCATCTCCATCCCCCCCTGCCACGTCCAGCTCCCGCGTCTGCACACCAGCAGCCCCCAGGAATGACAAGAAGATGCCAACCCAGAACAAAAATGCTCCCCAAGGAAAGAATGCCACAGACAGCACCCCTTAACCCAATTGCTTAACGACATCCTGGAAGGTGCCAAGTGGGGACGAGGACCTTGCCTGGCTGTGCCCCAAACCCAGTGTACCACTGTTCCCCAGTGCAGCCGAGCCCTGCGCAGAGTTTGGTCGGACATAGACCTGCACAGAAATCTCAGCTGGAAACGGTACCCACCAAATGGGCCCTCCTAAAAGTAACATTAGATGTTAAAACGCTGCAGGAATATGTTCGGTGCCAGGCTGCTGTCACCGGTCTCTGCAGCTGCTGTTCCCATGGGGAGGGATGGAGGCGACAGGAGTGTTTGGGGAAATTTCTGGTTGTTTTGAGCGCTGCCTGGGGCTGACCCGACCCCGTGGCCCATGTTGCCGCGTCCCTCACAACTTCCGCAGCCCCGGTGGGTGCAGGCAAGAGGGAGAGGGGCATCTCTCATGGGGGTGCCTGCGGGGCTGTGATCAGCCCTGGGTGGCCAGGGAGGGGTGGGCAGACCCCTCTGCGGTGTGAGTGCCAGCCGCAGCCCTGCCGACCGGTGCCGAGGGGGGGACAACAAAATATATCATCCCCGTTGCCACAGCAACCAGCAGCTCCTGCCTGCCTCAAACTTCCGAGCCCACCAAGAAGGAGCCGCTTTCCTCATCCCTGCTGCCTGCATGGGTATCTCCTCCCTGTCGCCTGGGGGGGTTTAAGCACCTAGGAGCCCAAAAGCCAGTCTGCACCCCCAAATATCCCACTTCTCATGAGGCATCTCAAGGTGGGGGGGCCATGCACGAGCCCGTCGGGTTTGCCCGCTCAGCCCCGCTGCCTGCCTGCACCCGGATTTGATCCTCAGCTGGCAGGTGCTGCTCATCCCAATGCACACTGAGCATCCTGTGGGATCCTCCAGATGGGATGGTACCACTGGGGTCCTGCTGGGGTGGCAGGTGCCCTTTCTGGTCCCCAAACACCGACGTGCCCTGAGGCCGGCAGACGGCCCTGGGTTTGCAGGTCTGCGTTGCCTCCAAGGCAAAGCCTGTGAAAATTTCCACTTAAGCAGCCAGCAGCACAACAGGGGAAGGGACTCAGAGCCCGGCTCTGCCAGGAGAGAATCTGGGCTTTTAATTATTTATGCTTCACCTCTGTGCTATGGTGATGAGAGACAGATCAGGCCAAGAGACATGGCCAGATAATGGAGAGAAGGCTGCAGCCTGTTTCCCCAGAGAGGCCATTTATACGACTGAGGCCGGAGGGCTCCCAACCCCTGCCCCAGTCCTGCCCCACACCTCTTCCCCTTGGAAAAGCACCTTCTCGGCAGCATCCCTGGCTCTTGCCTCTGCCACTGCTTTCCTAGAGGGTTTGTCCCCAGGACCAAAGGGCTGGGGAAGAGCTGCCACCTGCCACAGCTGTTTGAAGCTCCTCAGGGATCGTCTTGTCTTGGATGGGGACCGGTCGTGGCCGCCTGCCAGTGGGATGGCTGTGGGACAGCCACGATGACCACTGTGTCCAGCTTTGAGCCCACAAACCTATTTCTCGTCTCTAAGGGAGTCTGACCCCCAGGAACTGCTGTTCAGGCTTCAGGGCGGTGTCATCGAGCCACTGAGGATCACAAAGGATGCTTCGTGGTGGGGTGTCCGCTCACCCAACCTCTCTTGGGATCCCCATCTCCAGCAGGTTTTGCTTTGGAGATGCATACCAGACATGTTTTAACTGAGCAGAATGAATTCGGTAAAGCTATATGGCCTGGTCCCGTGCTCCCTTCTGCTGTTGAGGTCCATGAACGGGACCCACCCGTCTCCCATGGGGGTACACCCAGCCTGTCCCCCATGTGGGCTGCTCCTGATGCCGAACCGGGAAAACCAACAGTCCCCAAATAATGTGTCACGTTGCTGGAGGGTGACACATGGGGACAGGACGGGGCAGGGGTGGATTTGGGCTACGGTTGCAGTGAGGGTCTGCTGATCCCAGTTGGCAGCCAGCAGGTAGCAAAGGGCTGCTGCCCACCATTGGAAAGGGGCAGCGGAGGTGAGATAAAATTGAAAAGATGGTGTCACCGGACGGCAGGCTGAGCACAGGGCACGGCCACGTCGCTGCCGCAATGGGATTTTAGGGTGCTCAGCACTCTGAAGAATTGGGACCTTTCTTAGTCACAACTTTAAAGGGATAATCGGTCGGATCCATGGGTTAAATCCCCCTGGGATTTTCAGGGGGGAAATTCGCTTAGCAGGGTCTGTGGTCAAATCCTTTAATTTCCTGGATTAGGAAGCCACGACAGCTTGTCATTTGTCCTGCGTGGAGGAGCTGACGGAAACCTCATTGCTCGAGGCTTTTCAAACCAACTGCAAGAGCACTGCAGGACCGGGATCCCCCAGCCCAGCTGCAGCGCTCCCCCCACGGCAGTGCCGGTTGCCCCAACATCCCAGTCTCTGGCTGCGAGGGGAAGCGATGCTCATGAACACCAGCAAGGAAAATAATATTTTTGCCCAGCTCTGTGTTTTTCATCTCATTTGTGCTCCTGATATTGCTTCTGCCTCTCTCCAGGGAGGAAGGGGATTCAGGGGGCTGGGGTGGGGGGGGCAGGAGCATGGGGGTGTTGGGGCTGTAGCTGCAGGGAAGCGGGTGGGTGGGCGGCTGGGGTGGGAGCAGTGCAGCCAGAGGAACGCATGCCAGGAAACCNGAAAGCAGCATAGCTGTAGCGTAGGGACCCCAAAACCTTCCACCCAGCTCACCTCCACTATCAAAGCTTCGGTGTGCAGCATCGCCAGGGTTCTGCACGGGAGTGGGCAGGGATACGGCACAGCAGGTCCCACCGATGCGGCCGGTGGAGTTTAGGGTGGGGTGACATGGCAGCTGGGATGCTACAGTCAGCATCCCCCACATCTAGCCCTTGGGCCTGGCTGGGGATTGGTGTGTACCCCACCAGTCTCCCTGCACCCCGTGGAGGGCGAGGATGAGGATGGAGGAGAGCGATGGGGCTGCGAGCCAGCCTGCCTGCCAGGCAGCTGCGCAGGCTGGGGGAGGATCTCTCCTTTCCCTCCCGAAGATCGCTGAGAAAAGCAATGCTGCAGTTTCTGCTCGTTGAATAGGAAAAGCAGCAGAAAGGAAAATCAGGGGCTGGCTTTTTTGTTGTTGTTGTTGGCTTTTTCTTTTTTTTCCCCCCATCTGATGAAGGGCTGCTCCACCCAAGAGCTACCAAGCATCACCGTGAAGACCAGGCTTCACCATCCTCTTCTTCAGCTCATTCCCTCTTCCCTGTGCTGTGCAGGCAGTCAGCAGGTTCTTGTGTTGGTGGGGGGATCTAGCACAGCTCAGGAGACTGAAATCGAATGATTTGCACCATCTCCCGAGAAGGGCTGATTCTGCAGTGTGGCTGGCCCCATGGGGACAGCAGTGCCAGCCACTCAGCCAGTGCGCTAAACCAGTCACAGGCTTGGATGAGAGACCAGGCAGATGATCTGGGCTGCGACGGGCTGCTGTGTGATGCCAGAGAGGAGGAGGAGGAGGAGAAGGAAGAGGCAGCCTCCCCTTCAGCCCCCCACGCTGCCCCACGCCTCCCACCCAGCTCTCCGGGGCAGCCCTTTCCCGTGGAAGCGGCGGCTGCCAGGAGTGAATCACCCTCCCATCCTTCCTGCCTCGCTGCCAGCCGGTGCCATCCCTGCCCCTTTCCATCTGGTCCTGCTACAAAAGTGACTGTGAAGCCGGTACTGGCACATCGCGCTCCCACACCGGCACAGCTCTCCCATCCCAGCTCTGCCACCGGGCATTTCTCTTCCTCCTACATCCCAAAACCTCTCTCCTGCTTCATTCTACAGCAAAACCAGCCCCTCCAGCCACGCTTTGCTGTGTCTGCCAGGACCGCTCGGATTTCGGACATCTTCCCCAACGAGTACAGGGAGGAGGGCAGAGCTGTCTGGGACCACGGCAAATCCAAGGGGCTGTGAATCTCCGCTGTGCCCATGTTATATCATCACGACCTAGCAATGCTGGAAACGATTATATGGATGCGTGTTGCACACCTGGGCCACGGAGCTGTGGTGTTTTAGCTCATACCCCGCTCAGGGGACAGGGAAGGTGGTGGGAGCCGCCGAGTCGGGAGCAGCACTCACGGTTGAAGGATGGGAGAGCAACAAAAGGAGAGGGTCTAGAGATACCCACGCTGAGCTGCTCTCCTCGAAGCTAAAAAAGACCCCGCTGAGGTTTTTCCAGCTGGATTACTTTGTGAAGCATCATTCCTATGAAAGGCACTTAATTTTCCAGCCTGTTCGCACCTGTGCACGGATGCGCCCCTCCACCCCTGCACCGCAGCGCAGGCGGCAGGGTGGCAGTCGGGGACACGCGAGCGTGCTGGCTAGTCCTGACTTTTGACACGGCCGCAAAAGGGCTTAATGCTGTAAGTCCTGTCTGAGCAGGAAGTTATTAAATTGGCATTGCAGGAGGACTTAAACTGTCACGGTGCAGGCAGCAGGTTCTGCAAGAGCTGGCAATGGGTAAGGATGCGACAATCCGGGATGCTGTCTGGGGATCCGCTGTTCCTCGAGTGTCCTGGACTAGAAGTGGAAATTGTGCTTGCTGTGAGTCAGAGGTACCCATGTCATCCCGGCTGACAGCGACACACGAACGGGAGGAATAACAGCTGATCCTAATCTCTGCTGCCGCGGTATCGCCTGACCCCTGTCAACACGCGCGGGAGCTTGTGCCCAGGCAGGAGCCAGGGAGGAGCTGGCAGGAGGGATGGTCAGCGTGCTCTGCCGCAGCTCAGCTCTCTGTCAACAGAAAAGCCCCTTGGAAGCTGCCAGCCCAGCGCTTTGCTCCTCTCTGCATTGCACAGGGGCTGTTTGGGGGAGAGAGAGGGTCGGAAGGAGAAAGGAAATGGCGCCGTAAAGAGAATTACTTCCTGCCCCAGCTGATCTCAGCCTTTGAGTCACCTCCACCCATCCCCTCTGTGTTTTCCTCCCTGTATCTTTGCACCACTCAAGAAAAGGATGGAAAGAGTGGGAAGGGATGGAGGGTGCACGCCCTCCCTGCACAAGACCCAGTGGGTACCAGGTGATGCCTCCAGTGACTCCATCGCTCCCCAGGTAATGGGTGGAGGTGACTCTTGCACAGCCCCGAGCTCCAGCTCGCCTGCATGGCCTCAGCAGGGAAAAGGGCAGCACTTCTCCAAGGGCTCAGAAGGAGAGGAACGCCCTCTGGACTCAGAGGTGCCCAAAGAGGGGCTGGACCATGTAGTGGGAGGCCCTGGCACACTCGGTCTGATCCCTGAAGCATTCACTCTGCCCCATCCCCACAGCCGGTTCAGCTGTAACCCATTTCGGCTTCAGTCCGCTGCCAGCTCGTCCTAACCCAAGGAAGGGGACACACAACCCTTCTGGGGTCACAGTATCCCCCTTAACACACATCCCTCCTCCTCCCCCTTCTCCATCCGCAGCGAAAGCCCCTCTGGCAGCTCGAGGCGGGGATTAGGGTGAGACTAATGTGGGAGCCCTGCAGCCACCTCCCCCAGGCATCAGAAAAGCCAGCAGAAACCTTAAATCAAATGCAGCTAAGTACAATTGCAAAGCTGCAGGCACAGGCCTGAGAGAGCATTAAGCAGCATTATTATGGCTCGGTGTACTGCCGGTAGTGACATTACCGCAACTTAAAATGTTTGGGATCAGAACTGCAGAATCTATTCTTTTCTGTGGGTTTTGCCTGGGCTGCATTTCCATTCTTCTGTAGAAAATACCTGTTTGGCTCAAACAACCTTCTGCACTTTGCTGTTGAGCTCTCCGGGGCTTTTCTTGCTTTCCTGCTCCTCATTGTATGTCAAATGCGGACGGATGCTTTGCCCTCACTGCAGCATCCTGAAGGAGCATCCATGCTGAGTCCAAACATTTTCCTTTACCCATCCTCGTTGCCAGGTTATCTTTATTCGCTTCCTTTTTCTTTTTTCTCCAGTTTCTCTTTCTGAAGTTGAATGACACTGTGCTAATTTGTAGCCCGACTCCTCCTGAGACTATTGAGCTTAATTACATTTTTCTCATCGTTGGTGAATGGTTTGGCTATAATTATGCCGGGAAGCGCATTACTTAGGACTAACCTGAGAACAACATCCCCTCCGGGGTGCCAGGGCACCAGCGGCTCCAAGGAGCTGTTATTTAAGGTGCTGAACAATGGGGCCCCATGAAGCCTGTGCTGAAGAGGAGCTGAGTGCTTGCCAAATGCCACCCATCTCTGCGACTCATCCAGGGACATCCCTTCCGCTCATGAGAAGCCCACTAATTACAAAACCTTGGACTATGGTAGCAGAAGGAAACCCTAGAGAGAATTAGGGTCTGTCTGCATTGCATTAAAACTGCCATCATCCGTCACGGAGAGCTGGACTCAGTCCTGAGCTCCCCCTGATGCTCCACATGCATCTATTCTCCACATCCAGCAGCTGTGGCGAAAGCCAAGGGGTGAGGATGAGCTTTCTGGCCCACCCCTCTTGCCTGGATATTATATTTTAGTTGACCACGACACACCAGTGCCTATGGATAATCTGCCTTAGGTATCAACGTTATCACCGATGAGATGGGAGCCGGTGTCGCCGGCGCATCCTTCATCCTTCCAGGGTAGCAGGAGAAAGAGTGACGGCTCTTGGCTCATAAAAGCGGGGAATGAAGCACACCCCATAGCACAAAGAGGACACCCTGCACCTTTGTTTTACACAGGCTGAAAAAGGTCTCCCTCCCTGCCTAGCTCTGAAAACTGATAGCTGATATCAACGGTAGTTTTTCAGACCTGATTCATAGCCCTTCTCGCCCATTGACTTTACAGAAACTATTTCAGCGAACGGGAGATATAAGAGGAAAGAAAGTGTTATTTCATTTTAATTGCATCGACGAAAATTTAGGAAAAGCATCTACCGCACCTAAAAACTGTTCCTTAAACAAGCTTACTTTTCTGTGTCACAGATAACATTGTACTCTGTTCAGAATAAAACAACTTTAAGAATCCAATTTACTTGTCTTCAGCACACTATGTTTTTAGCCTACTTTCCTCAGGAAATGGGGCTTACTTATGTGATTGTGCTGTTTATATATCTATATGCCATCACTCCCACACTAATAACATTTGAACGTGTTGGCCAATTCCAACCAAATCTGACAGAGCGGTAGAGTTTTCAAAAATACTGAATTCTTACAAATTTAATGAAATACGTGGGTGGGCACATATTTTCCCCCACCAAGGGAAAGGCTGCAGAGTGAACTCAGCCATATTATTAGACAGAAGAGAATACACAGACACACACACACACACACACCCCAGTGCTGTTACAAAACCCCCAGGTGCCGGTAAGCCAGAGCTCACGTTGGTATGTGACAGGGAATATTGCACCCCTGAGCCCCAAAGCCACCGAAATGAGCATCAGGATTCCTCCGCCAATGCACCCACTGCCTATTTTGCGCATTTCTTTCCGTTTGGACGAGGTGATTTGGTGTGGGCAATGCAGGGGAGCGTTTGTTCATTTAGAAGCTTTAAAATTAATCGGACTAATTATATGAAAGCGTTCCGAGCTGGTTCTGGGTTTGTAAAACCTTGCTCTCTTCTGGTTCCGCACGCCGAGGAGAGACTGTCCGTGCAGAAACCCTCGCAAAGGGGGAGAGCCCGAGCTGAAGGGTCGCAGGTTTCAGGCAAAGCAGGTCTCCTCATTTGCATTTCGAGGTCCTTGGGCCTCTCCTGCACGCAGCCGAATTGCAAAACCAAGACATTTTCCAACACCTTGGGGCTGACCCCGCACGCCCACCTAATCCCACCTGCCCCGCGTCTCCGGCAAAGCCTAAACCCTGCGATCCTGCCCGGCCATGGCTGGATGATGTTGGCTCTTCATGGACAGGTTTTGGGGCCTCAACATGAGCCATTAACACAGGCAGCAAAAGCTCCCGGGATGGATGTCACCCGCGGTTGGTAACCCAGCACTAATGCACACGTTGGAGTCTGTCTGTCCCCGGCTCGGGCAGCGAGTGATGGGCTGCGCAGCGGATCAATAAAGGGCTTTTCAAACACACCAGCAGCCCTCGTGCACCGGAGGCGATGGCTGTGCCATAAAAAGAGCAAAGCCCTGGGCTCCCGGCGCTTGTTTTCTTCCGCATGTGTCTAGTCAAGAACAGACTAGTTAAGACCGAGCGCAAACGGTGGAGGGAGCCGGGCTGCAGGACGGAGATGTCAGGTTGCTCACGGAGCATTTTCTGGTGGGAGCAGGTTCAGTCTCTGACGGAGTATCCTCGAAGCCGTGCACTCTCATTCATTTATTTCTTTGCATCTTCACTGATGATTAAAGGGGTCCCCTGGGCGGTCCCCAAATCCCACAGGTCTTCTCCTCCCCCAGGCACAGGCATGGTCACGGGCTGCATCCTCCCTCCCAGCACTGCTGCTGCTCTCCAGCAGAGCTCAGGACCGCGTTACTCCGACCGGCACAGGGGAGGAAGGTATTTATGCCCTCACATGGCTATCTAATTTGTTTTTTTTCCTTCTCTCTCATAATTAGAAGGTGGAACATTACATGCCAAGAGCTCACTAAAGTATTTCCAACATGGGGGGTCATATCTCTTCCAAATCCTGCCCTCGTGGATTTCTAGGACCATTACTGCCTGGAAACAGAGGATGCTCAGGTTCTCAGACCCAGCATCACACGGCAGACTAGAGCTCCACATTTCCAGGATTCAGGCCTTTGTATCGAGGCATTCACATCCCCAGATCACAGGGAAAGATCTGGTCTTTCCGCTGCTCTGCAGTCTGTTTCCTACCTGGCAATCTAGTGGGATTTTTTTTTTTTTTCCAAAGCTTTGACAACAATTTGGTACAACATCAGCTCGAAAACATCATTGAGCCCAAATATGCTCCCAAAGCAGGCCTGGGAGTCTCATTCACATTGCAGATAAGTCATCGGCAGACATGCTGATAAAGATTTCAAGTGTGACTCTGCATACAAATGATCCAGACCCAAAAATTAATCCAGCGCAGGCGACTGAGGAGGTACCTGGGTTTTTCCCCTAACCCCAGCCCTTTTCCCCCAGCCTGGCTGCTATATGTAGCACTTGCTCAGAAACCAGAAAGGAACAACCACGCTCTATTAACCCAACCCTAAAAGTGACACAAAGAGCCCTCAATCCGGCAGAGGAGCCTTTCCTCCTCGGCTCACCTCTTGTCTGGGAGCTCGTCGCAAGTCACGAAGCTCCAGGCGCGTTTTGGGAGCCATTTAGAAGGCGCTTGAGTTGGCCCTGCTGTCAGCTGGGAGTTGGACCCTATTTCAACCTAAATTAGACATGACCCCTTCTTCCCCCTCTCCTGCTGGTTTTCAGCCAGATCAGGTCCCTGCTCTGCATCACTGAGCAGTTCCATGATGGCTACAGCCAGCCCGGGGAGTGGGGGTTTCTTGAGGCTTGCAGGGATTACTTGGGCACCCAGATCTGCTGCTTTCTAGCAGAGCCTCAGGCAGGGCAAACCCTCCCCAAGCATCAGCTGCAGCCAGCTATTTGACTGCTTTTCCACTCAAAACCTCTTTTGGGAACAGAAATAGCTGGGAATCCTCCCAGCACAGGCCAGCCCTGGGATGGTTCCTCTTGGCTATACGTCAGACAGAGGATACGGACAAACAGCATCTCAGGAGCTCTTCTGCTAAGGGTGTCACCGTGCTTATTAAAGAGGCCAGGGAGAAATGGGGTAAATAACCCAGTGCCTCCTAAGTGACAGCTATCAGCCTGTGAGCCCCACACCATGACCCATGAGCGCAGACCCACCGCGGTGCAACCACCCCCTGCACAGGTTGCAGCAAACGCACCGCTCTGGGCGACCTGCATGGCCTCGCTGGCTGCATCGGGAAGGTCGTGCATCCACAGCCCGCTCCGAGTTAGCAGAGTGACAATACAGCTTGGATCCACCCCATTTTGACCACCGCCCACGAGGCGTGGGCAAGCCCAGTGGCTTGGCTTTCCGGGATGCTGCCCACTCCTGCTTTGGGGTCCAGATAGCACCAACTGCTGCCTGCACTGGCAGACGCCCACCGCAACGCTTGCTTGCCTCCAGCAGCTTCCCTAAAATACACCTCTGAGCACCTCCTACCAGAAAAAGTCTCAACCCACTTCTCCCATCAAACTGCAGCCGTCAGGGCGGGACCCCTGCTGAGATGCCGCGTCGGGATGGGGACCACCTTACCTGGATGCTGCGATCTCCGCTTTCTGCTTGGCGATGGTCGCCGCCCGCTCGGCCGCCTCGACGGCCCGATCCACCTTCTCGCGGATTTTGCTGGCCCGCAGCGGGATGAGGTTCTTCCTCTTGCCACTGACCAGGACGTTCTGCTTGTACTTGCCCTCCTCCTTGGTGCCGTCGGGGAAGGTCATGCAGCCATAGCCGTGGCGCTTGTTGTTGGCCCATTCTCCCTCATACTTCAGCCCGTCCGAGCGTTGACTCACCCCGAAGCCCGACCGCTTGTCATTCTTCCACTCGCCAACGTAGATCTCGGTGGTGGTGGCATCGATGTCATCTTCGATGACGGAGAGCTCGGCTTCGCCCTCGCCCAGGCTGATGGTAGAGTTGATGTCACTGGCGGTGGAGCTGACCGTGCTCATCCCAGCTTCACTCCGGAAAGAGCTCTGCTTGCTCCGCTGGCTGGCCAAGGAGCTCTTGGACTCAGACTTACGGAGCTTGAGCCCGCTCAGCAGCGACCGCCGGAAGATGCCCTTCTTCTTGCTCTTGAGGATCTCAGCGTCGCTGTGGGCCATGAGGACGAAGCCACCCCGGGAGACGGCAGGGCTGCCGGCCACCGCCGGCGAGGAGTCGGGGTGCAGCGCCGTGCCGTTGGTGTGCTCGCTGCGCAGGGAGTTGATGGACGTCCTCAGTGGTGACCTGATAACCGCAGCCATGCCGTAGGGAACGCTCTGCCGGACGCCGTAACCCTGGCGCATCCCTCCGACCCACTGGCCCTGGTATGTCCCTGGGAAGAGGAGACAAAAGCAAAGAGGGGGTTCATGGCATGGCATCCTGCAGGCCGCTAACAGCATCAAACCCCTCCGTGAGCCCTTCGTTAGCGTGAGCAGCAAAGTGCAGCTCTGGATCCCGGTGCCATCTCCATGACAAGGATTGCAGTGTCACGTTGTGGGAGGAGAAAATAACATCTGGGTGGGATGGCAGGCACGCACTCCAGCTGCCGCGCGGAAGTATCAGCAACCAGCCAAGGCACCAGCGCGCAGAGAGCGATGCTTCGAGGAACTGCCCCTTTAGAGCAACCCCTCATTTGAAAGGGAAGGGAGCAGGGAGACGGGGTAGGGGAATTGTTATCCATGAGTAGACTCCAATCCCGTCCATGCTGCCACAATGATCAAAGCGGATGGTATATTACAAGGCATATATTTATACACATCATCCGGCACATAGCGGAAGGGAGTGCCTTTATAGAAATAAAGGCCTCATGGGGAGAGACCCCTTTGGTTTTTCTCCTCGGAAACGTGCCCCTGTTTGAACTCCTACATTTGTGTGGGCACTTACTGGAGTTGCTTAACTGGTCGTTAGCGGGGTGAAATACACACGGGACCTCACCACAGCACTGGGAATGGAGGCAGAAGAAACCCATCCAGCCTGGGAAGCCCAACCAGAGCGTAACACTTGCCCTGTGCACTGAAATGCGCGGTGGTAATCTGCCCGGGGTTTATAATCCCTTTTTCCCCTGGAGCTCGGCGATTGGCACTCTTTCTCATTTTATCCCAGCCGGTTGAACCGTGGGGCTTGTTTTTATTCTTAGGTCGGCTTAATCTTTTCTGGACTAGCTCGAGATGCGGTCATTCACCGCAAGCCTAAGCCCTCGCGGGCAGATTGATGAGACCGAGGACGGCACGGTGCCATCCCAGGCCGGCACTGGTGCCGCTGGGGTGCTGCGGCCGGTCCTAGCCTGGGACTGCCCTGCTGCATCCCATCCCTGGCTGGCGATGCAAAGAGCAGTGCCCCAGGACGGGACGGGCGCAGGCAGCACCTCGCAGCATTGGGGCCTCCCTTCGCACCAGCCCCGCTCTCGCATGCCAAGGGAGTCCTACAATAGACTCGCTGAAATAGTGAACCCTGTGGGAATCAAACCAAAACGGCCCCAATGATTACCACCAGCTCTGTCTGATAGAGGCTTTCCATCCCCTCTCTGCACGAGATGCTCTTTGCCCTTAGCAATCAGGCTGCGATTCGTAGACATGAGCAACCTGTCGGGTCCACCTGAGCCGGCTCTTTTGGCTGCAAAAATACCGTTCCCTGAGTTCTACTGCTGCACTTTCCCTCTCAACATTTTCCAGCAGCCCAGTGGACAGGATCATTAAAACGGGCTGTGCTGGCCAGCCCTATCACCAGCCCAGTGAACCCCACTCTCGCTGCAAGGAGCGATCCCAACCCAACAGCTACACATCCTTTTGCTGCGTTTCATTCCTCATCCTGATCCGACCCCCAGGACTCCCTTAGGGGTTTCCACCGCCCGGTCCCCGGGGCTCAGCGGTAGCTCTGGAGATGGGTATGCGCCAGTGCGGCTTACACTGAGCACAGGAACAGCTTCCCGAGAGCATGGAATCAGCACCTGGACACACTTTGGGGTGCATTTTGGGATCCATAAGTGTCTTATCTTATAGCCCCCAGCACTCTGCACAAATCCCCCAGGGCCTGGGCATCCTTCCCAGTGCCTCCAGGCAAGCAACCCCCCGGGGTGCTACCTTATCTGGGTGACAGCCTGGGTGACAGCACCCCAAAAAAAATGCCAGCCCCAAGGTGGGGTACCCCATGAAGACTACCTCGGAGAAGGACATGGAGAGGCAGGGCCAGGAGGGCAGGATTTACCGAGGATTTATAGGATTAGCACTGTGGAGGGAGGCAGAGCACCAGGATTATGGCAGGCACCGGCAGGGCAGGGCGAGGAGGTGGCGGCAGTGCCGGTGGGGACAACCAGCAAGATGGCTGGTAAACAGCTCGGAGGAGAGACATCAGACATGTCCTGCGGTTGGGTGTGAGCAGTGAGCCTGGCTTGCTGTGCTGTAGCCCACTTTGGTGTTCCCAAGAACAGGCAACAACCAGTGCCGTGCACCCACGGCTCTCCCCTTGCCCAGAGGCAGTCTGGAATGGTGCCCATGGCAGGGGAGAGCCCCCCAAGCCGTCCATCCTGCCCCTGCGGACCTGGCACCATCTCGCTCCCCTTTCTGGCTCCTTCCCAGAGCATCTCGGCAGGACAACCTACTGGGAGAGATGGGCAGCAGCTGGGTGAGAGATATTTCCTCCAGTGCCACAGGCACCCCTGCAGAAGGAGCCCCCAGGATGGTTTGGGATGTCCTCACCCCATGCCCAGCCTCCTGTTTCCTCTAGAGATGGATTCAAGGGGGTTCAGGGAAAGATCATAGAATGGTTTAGGTTGGAAGGGACCTTAAAGACCACCTAGTTCCAAGATGCCAGAGTGGGCAAGGGGACAGGGACAAAAGGTCCTGCATGAGATCCATCAGAGCCTGCCCTGCCCAAGTCCTGGATTCCCTTTCCCTTGGCTTCATCCCTTGCCTCAGTCCATGGCCCCAGGCAGGTCCCTTGACCTCCCCATCTCCTAGCAAATCTGCAGCTGAAAAAAAAACCCAGCAAGATTAAACCAAAGCACTGTAAAGCAAGCACGGCCCTTTGCTGAAAACCAGAGGCAGCGGCGAAGAGCAGAACAAAGCGCTCCCGGAGCAGGCGTGACAGCGTGTCTCAGCTGGAGCAGAGGCGGCAAATTGGTCACAGCAGGTTACAGCTGCAGCGCGCGCCTGTGCGTATCTCCAGCAAGGCAGAGGTGCCCGGGAAGCTGTCATCTTTGCGTGGCCTTAAAACCTACTCCTAGAATTGCAAGGCTGCCAGGAACAATCACCGCATCTCCTTGGCAAGGCTGATCTTTCTAAGCAGAGGATGGAAGGACTTGAGGAGCCATCCCATCCAGCTGGCCCATCCTGCTTCTCTCTTCCCAGCATCACGGAGCAGCTCCCAGCAGAGAGCACGACCCAAACCCCAAGTCTGGTTTCATGGGTATTGTTGCTCTCCTGTGGGAGGAGACAGCGTGGATCGCTTCTGGAGATTGCCTAGGAGGACACAGTCACCTCACTGATGGCCATCAAGACATGTGGCCACCTTTATGGCCACCAGCAGATCAAAGCGCTTCCTTCCAAGGAGCTGATTTCATCCGTCCTCCCTCACCCAAACAGCACTGCCTCCTTCATCTGACTTCATTATGTTTTAAACCCCTAAATATCCCCGGATTTGGCCATGAATACTGAAAGGTCTCAGAGCCATCTGATCTGCATTGCTAAGCACTGTCACCTCCTCCCCTTGCACTGCTCAGCTTAACCTCTGCCCCCTAACATTTGCAGATAGATGCACAAAGCTTAATCTCACAAGGAGCCGGGAGACTCTTTCTCCCTGCAGAGGAAACAGGATTTTATGATTTTCCACTTTACGTTCCAGGATGGACCAGCTCTAGCTGTTTCTGAGCTAGGGAGCCGAAAGGGGAGCGTGCAGTGGGAAGCCTGTGCAGTGAGGACCGTGGGATGGGGCTGGGTGTAACGGGATGAGCATGTCTGACGCAAAACATCCCCAGACTGATCTGCTGAGGTGCTGAACGGAGGTCCTCAAGGACTTCAGTGCAAATGTAGAGAGCTGAGCACCTCCCAGGGTCGGGGCAGAAGAGCAGACACCCTCTTTAACTGTGTGCAAGAGGGGAACATGCCTCCGTTGGGATGGGAAGCAGGGAACAAGCCAACACTATTGAAATCCTGGCCACAAGACGATTGCATTGCCCAAGCCGGGACCCTGTGGAGAGGAGGCAAAGCCACCATGATGGAGGAGAATTGCTGGAGGGGGAAATGTGCCAACCTCTTCCCCCCCAGCCATGCACGTCATTCTTACAGATGCCTCCAAGATGCCACAAATATCCATCCCCCCTTCTGTGTGGCCCTTTTGCACTGGGAGAAAAGGACAAAGAGCAGCCAAGAAAGTCTTGGACACGGAAAGAAAATCCTCCTGAGCCAGGTAATTTGTGACTGACTATGGTAACACAACCAAAGCAGCAGCCATTTCTGCATTGTAGCTCTTTCCTTACTATCAATGTTTGCAAAATGCTTCCTGAAGCATTAATTGCAGGAGATTAATGGAGTGATTGCATCGGGGGGAATGCAGCATCCATTACGTGCTCAGGGCAGCATCGTGCAGGCAGCTGCGGGCAGCCGAGCTGTGCGGCCAGGGCTAGGGCTGGCTGGAAATCGCGGACGAGAGCAGATGCACGGTAGGAGAGCCGCTGGACAGCAAAGCCAAGAAATCTCAGCCACCACTACCATCCTGCTGAAAAGAAGGCCTGATCCTGCCCTGGGAATGGGAATTTTGCCATTCCTTGAAATGGCAGCAAAATCAGAGCCCGAGGGAATAAGCAGGTTGTGCTCTCGCTCGCCGCGGTTTTACCCCAGGGAAGATTTCTCGACTCTTGGTGTAACTGCTCCAGCAGGGTTTGGCCAAGATAAAGGTGATGCCAAGAAGGGTGGGGAGGTGGCCACGCGCATGCACACGTATGGAGCAGAGATAAGGAGAGGGGATAACCTGAGGCTGGGAGAAAATAACTGAAGTCATCCTGAAAGATGGAGCCGCAAGAATATTCCTCTTTCGGAAACAGCAGATGGAGCGTGAGAAAGGGAATAGGCTTGCAAGAAAGACAAGGAAAATCGGGATGGGATGGAAACACAGAAGGAAGAAAACGGGCGATGTGGCTATTGGCCACTTGTGTTTTTAAGCCTGGGTTTGGGGTTTTTTGGCTGGCTCCCCTTGGAGCACGGCTGGGTTGTTTCCAAGCGGCTTTTAAAACTCCTGCAGGAATTTCCATTGCCTTAAGGACCGTGCGGAGCCCCATCCTTGGCTGGAGCCAGCCAGGCTGAAAGAAGAAAGCGGGAAGTCACTGGCCTCCAAAGCATCATTCCGGATGCTCCAGCAGAAGATCATATGTTTTGAGAAATGACAGGTACCAAAAAGTAATCTAATTTGTTGCAGTTATTCAGCGCTTTCTCAGCATTTGGCTCAGGAGGCTAAAATTCATTCTGGGAAGAGAGTGGAGAGTCTGCAGGGCTGACTGATAATGCCAAAATCCCCCAAATCAGGGTTTGCCCTGGTTTGCACCTTGCAGAAAAAGGGAGGCGAGCAGGACGCCGTGCAAAGCCGGCGGCGAGGTGGCTGGGTGCAACCTCTGCGCGTCCATGTTCACTGCTGGAAATGGGGATAATGCAGAGGCACTCCAGCAATTCAGCTGGGTATTGGGAAGACTAATCAGCTCCCACCTGCAAAGTGCTCCGGGGGGATCTGAGGCATTACAGACAACAGGAAGACCAATGGGTTTCCATTCATTTCCTTGGCTTTGCCAAAGAGTTTTGGGGGATTTTCCTGGGGAGCGGGGAAGGAGACCCAGCTCCAGTTCATCTCCCCTGGATGCAGCTGCTGTGGTGGGGCTCACATGGGTGCTCACGGGCCCAGGACCGTGGAGGGAGCTGCTCACTTTTGCACACAAGGTCTTCACCATGGCTGGGAAGAGACAACCAACTCATGGGTTGCTCTTCCCACATGCGGCACACCAGGCTGAAACCTTGGGCAGGAAGAAGAGTCATCGATGCCGTTTGTCTCCACACCAGGTGCCTTTTGCACATAAGAGAGGGATGGAGAGGGAAAGGAGACATGAAACATCTAGAAAATGGCCTTTCTGACCCAGATGGAGGTGGCCTACAGTGTTGCACTCAGCAGGTGAAGGTGAGAAATGCCGGAGGGTGGAGACTGCCCAGCTTTGCTGCTTGCTGCCCCGAGCCGAGGGGCTGTCTGGCACCTGCAGTCCTCTCCTGCTTACGGAGAGATGGCGAAGACCAGCAATGATGCCTGGGGGCGACCGGCTTTCAGACAAATAAGCAGCAACTTAGAGCATGTCAGAGCAATAGGCGGATTTTGAACGATATAGGGGGAAAGCCCCAAGGGAAGATGATGGGCTGCTCAGAGCCCAGCAACCCACGTGGGGCTTCCCTTGGCCCAAGGTGGGATCATCCACTCGGATATAAACCTGGTCCATCTTCACCATGGCACTGGAAGGAGACAGAAGTCAGGAGTTTTTGGGTTGGAATGGTTGCATTTTCTTTCCACCCTCCCCCAGTACCCAAGGATCTGGCATTTTGGAGGCTGCTGAGCCGGCTGGCTCCAGCCCAGGAACACCATTAAGTACAAGCTTTACAGACCGAAGGCTGCTCGCAGGCTTTTCCCGCACCGAGACGGCCGGTCCGGTGTCCTGCAGGACGAAGCCCTTGGCAAGCACGCAGGGTAAAGCACACGGGGAGGTTTGCACAGACCTGCCCTGCCTTGCTCCGCTTCAGTTTCTTACACAGAAATTCAAGCAGTTATTTAGGATGTTGTAAAGCATTTTGAGGCCCGTGGACACATACATATTATTATCACAACATGACCTTGGAAAAAGTCAAATGCTTAGAAAAATATTCCTTATCCATGACTAACACTGAGTTAAAAAAAATACAAACAACCCACCGTCATGGGTCAAGGCAAGGTATTTCCAGGTTAGCTAAAATAATCAGCAACACAGGCGCAGCTACCCAGGCTTTCACAGAGCATGGGAGCAGCAGGCTTCAAAGGGCAGGTTTCTCTGTAGCCTCCGTCCCATTCTTGAAGCACAGCCAGATCTGCCTGTTACGGTGACTGTGTTCAGCAACGGCAGTGATCCAAACCTCCCAGCTCTCTTTTGCCACTCAGTGAAATCTGGGAACGAGGTCCGAGTGGTCCGAATTGCCCATCCACTTCTCAAAACTGAGCAGAAGTCATCAGACCTTGCAAATTGCTGGTTTATCTCAGGAAGGATCCTTCCCGCTATGCTCACCTCCCCTCTTATCTCTGAACTCTGCAGCATATTAATTAAAGACATCCGATGGCATTAATTAGGCCGGTCTCCTGAATTACGACAGAAGGAGCAAGTTTTACAGATACCACTTTCCAGCTATTCAATATCAGAAAGGCCCAGGGAGTACTCATGCAAAAATCATGTTTAGCATCTCAGAAACATCGATCTCAACGAGAAGTTGTGTGAGAGAGAGGACTGGAGGATGCTAATTCAGACACAATCCTGACAGTGTGATGATGGGGACATCCTTGTTGGCCACCCCAGCTGATGTCCAGCACTCAAGGGGCCTTGCTGGGTAAAAATGTGCCCCCCAAACATGCTGCCTGCATGTACGGGTCCTCCCGAGCACGCACGTGGTGCATGTTTGCTGCCAAGACATCCCAAGAGCCATCCTTCCTGCACTATCACTCCTGGCAGCAGGACAAGGTGTTGCGCTGGGTGACTTGCATTCCCTGCCCCGTCCCCAGTTGCTGGTCGGAGAGCAGCCATCGTCCCCCAAATGCTCACTTAAATCCCACACTGGCATGATGTGGAGGGCTAGGACTTGCCACCTGCATTGCCTGCCGTGAAAGGTGGATATCAGTGATGGTGCATGCGTGCGATGCCGCACGGATACAGCGTCAGCGACAAATTACCTCCCCCCATCCCTGCCAAGGATCTCCATGCCTCTGCCTATCGCCAAGCCAGGCTGAAAACACAGTCAGATGCTTCTGCTGTGGCTGCTAATTTGCCAAAAATATGCTCTGGTAACTGCTTACACAGGGGAAGAAATAAAGTATGGGGTTTTGAGTATGCAAATATAATCTGCAGGCACGAACACGTGATGGATGTTAGTCATATTGCTTAATGCGAGGCTGGATACATACATACACGATGGGCACAGTGAGGTCTAGGCATCCATGGAGGAGAGAAGGAGGAGAGACGGTGAAGAGGGAAAGGAGAAGGGAGGAGAGCAGAGCAGAGAGGAGAGAGGAGAAGAGGACTAGAGCAGAGCTGCCATGGGCTGCTTTGCTGCTGCCTGGGTGCTGGGTAGCAGTAAGGCTGTTGCTGGGGCTCAACAAACAATGAATCATTACAAGTCTGCAGCTCATATCAGCATGGTTAGCGTGCGCTTTTAAAAGCTAAACGGCAGGGACCCTCCATCCAAGGAAACAAACCAGTGGAGCTGTTGGGTTTAGATTATGTACCGTGGGAGATGGCTTTGCAAGCAGGTAGAGGTGGGTGCGGGGCCGTCCCTGGCAGAGCCAGCACCTCGCTGGGCACCTCTGCAGGAGCAAGAGCTGGGTGCTGGAGAGAGGAGAGGGATTTATACAGCCTCACGCCACAGCCAGGGAACCTGCCTCCTCCTCTGTGGATGCAAATAACAACATAAAGTAACTCTGGCCAAAATATCACGGAACAGGGATTGCTCAACTGCTCTCCAGAGGGAAAATCATCCGAAAGGCAGGTCCACATGGGGTGAGAATGCCTCATCTGGGGAATATGAGACCCATCCAAAACATGAGGACTCCTTTATATTCTCATTGCCATGATGCCTGCCCCAAAGATACTTTGCGATCAGGAGATCAGCAGAATAAAGCTACTTCCCTCCCTGGCAAACATTAACGTGAGTCAAGGTATTGCAAAGACTGCTGATATTTGCATTTACAGGTGGGAAACTGAGGCACAGAGCAAGATGGAGGAAGAGCTCCTACAACAAAAGGAGGTCTGCGGGCACGAAGTGGCTTTGCACAGCCTACAGCAATCCTACAGCAGGGCAGGGAATGGGGCAAAGCCCCGAAGCTGATGTCTGAAGACACCCCCCCAGCTGCAGGAATTAAGCCATTTTCTGCAGCGACTGGCCAGTGGTGAATTTGTGCCCTTATAATACTAAGGAGAAGCCACTCCTGAAAAATCACATATGGGAATTCAGCTCAGATAACATCTGTGAGAGGAGCATCTCCCCAGATCCACGACTACGTTCGCTCTCGCCCGACAGCGGCTTCCGAGGCATTTTGTCTATTTGCTTTGAGGGGGAAAAACTCACTTTGCTCTCCACCACGTGCAGGAAAACGCAAGTCCATCCTGAGCATCCCCTCCCTCTTCTCTCTCATTGTATCTCCTGCTTCCCGGAGCCTGTTTGCGTTCATTAGTAATTGCCTTTTCCAGCCAGCGTTTGGAGAAATGCTTCAAACCATTATAAAGACAATCAAATCTCAGCATCGCTAATTCTGATGGGCCTCATAATGCGTCTCAGGCTGGTTGCAATTTTTCTTAAAGCGCCAGGTCCTGGAGTCTGGGGAAACATAGTTTTTCAAAAGGAAAGAAACAAAGAAAGAAATTGCTAGTCTTCCTGGGAATGGGAAGCACCGGGTCCGCTGGAGCCAGGGAAAGTCAAGGAAGCATCATCCCCTGGTGAAACAGAGCCCACACTTTTGGCCAGGGCAGCTGAATCCCTGCGGATTCGGCCACCAACTGGATCCAAAACCAGGATGAGGCTTTAGCACAAGGGATGCGAAACACATTAACATATCGCTCAGCACATTTATTACGGCTAATGTGCTCCTCTTACAAAGCAGAGTGAAATCGGGCTAATGCTTAGTCTGTTAATCCTCCAGTGCTCTAATCCTCATCGCAAACTCTGTGATCTCACCCCATTTCTCAGCAGAGCTCACAGGAGTAAGGGCTAATTCTCCGGCGCTCACAAACGGCGCTGTGTGCTGGGACCAGGTTTTGGAGGGTTGCATCCCTTGCGAGGTGTGGGAGATGCTCAGCTGCACGGGATGAGGCTGAGCTCTCCATGGATTGGGGATATGAGGCTGCACCAGGAGCGGGGATGGCACAGGATGGGATGAGGCGAGAGCGGGGTTTATTTATTTCCTGTGAAATAAATGAACAATCCCTTGTTCATTCCAGGGAAACACCTTGCAGACCCAAAATGATGCTCTGAGCAGGAAATCATATCATTCTAGTGATAGTCTTGGTGCGAATATCTGCAAACTTAGGGATCTTGCTCTGGCTGTTCGCTCATTCATGAAAATTCATGATACTCTGCTGTATGCTAAGAGTAAGTGGAACCTCTTCAGGGAATAATTTTGGGAGTGACTGTTCTAAGGGAATGCTCATGCGTCAATTGCAGTTTTTAAGGATTTTTGACTCAAAGGCCAGATTCTGCCTGTGAAAAGCAATAACAAACCCCAAAATGCAAACACTTGCCACTCGGGTATTTTTTTTTCTCCCAGCTCCCCTTTTTTGTTAACAGTCAAACATGTTAATTGTAAGTGAAACGGCTTTTTGCAGGGGCAAACTACCATCAAGAGTCTCCTGTAACTACTGCAAACTCCTCCAAAAAAAGTCCTTCCTTGGTCAGGATTTCAGGCAATGCCACAGCCAGAGCCAAAACAGGCAAAAACTGCCAGATCTCAAAAGACAGATGCTAAACCACAGTGTTGTCCCCTATAAGACCACCACCAACCCCATCCTGCCCGGTTTCTGTATCTTCAAGTCATGCCTACATTAATACAGATCATCCATCTACATCAGCGTTACCTGACTCAAAGCATTCAAAATTAATCAGGTTCATTTTAAAATCAAGGCATTTTTAAACAGAAGGCATTTTTAGCTCTCGTCTGCTGGTTTCCACGCCTGTAAGAATGACTTTTCTGCAATAGTCTGGGTGGAAACCTTGCTTCAAAAATGAAGCTGAAAATCTTGCAAAATCACATGATTCCACAAGCTGGAGCTTCAAGGAAAAAAAAAAAAACGTTCAGCTACAGGAGCAGATGTCACCCCACCACGAGGAGCCCCATGGGATATCAAATCACATGCAAGTATCCTGAGATTTGCTTTAACGGCTGTGAGAAACCCCGGGGTGACCCACCCCAGCACCCCTAGTGAAAGGATATTAAAACTGTGCTTCAGGACGTAACGTCACCCTCTGTTATGGGTCAGGGAGATGCGTAAGGGGGTCAGATCGCCCCCAGGTTGGGGTCCTACACTGTCCCCTGGAGCATCGCGCACCGGACAAAACGCTCGAGAAGATGGAGCTGGGGTCTACGCTTGTCTGGCCATTTCTACCTCCTGTATTTTTCCCCGGGGTCAAAATCCTTCTTCCTCTGTTCTGAGCTGTACCTGAAACTAAGCAGCGTGTTCCAGTGAGATAAGTAATTACCATGAGTTCATATCATTTATTTTTAATGATGCTGGTCAGACTCTTCGTTTGGGATTTTGATTCCTTTTTCTATGTTCGGCGGGTCCTGATGTTTCAGTTATTGCTCTCCTGTAACCACTGTTGCACTGCAAGCATCTTTGGTACCAAATCTAGATAGCAAGTTGCTTCATAAACAAAGTTCACAGCATTTTTTTTTAATTCGCAGGTTCTTAGGGGGGGTTATTAGGACCAGCTAGGGCTGCGTCTGGATTCTGCGGGAACCGGGAGGATCGGGGATCAGGGCGCATTTGTATTTGCTTGTTTCCACCCACTATTTAAAGTGCATCAACAATTCCTTCCCAGCAGCAAAATAAGACAAGAGCTGATACTTTTAAGGTAATTCTGGCATCTGTGCTATGAATAGATCGCATGGAAATTTGCCCTCGCTAGTTGGTTCCCTGCAGCTGTAGAGGAACCTGTGAAAAACCCCGGTACGGGGAGAGGCACGAGGCAGCCCTCGGTGATGCCACTGCCCTTAGCGGCACCGGCCGGTGGTGGCTTATCCAAACCCACTTCTCGGCTCAGGCGCGGGGGCTGCGGCCCCTTCCCGGACAGGCAGGTCCCCCTGTGGCATCCCCGGTTTGTCCCCCCGGAGCGACCCTTTACGCTGGCAAGGGGGCTGGTTTTGCCAAACATTTCATGGTTTTCATCTCCTCAACCGCTTCAAAGCCATTTGGTTGGTGGCTCCTGGAGCACCTGCTCAGAGAGCGGCTGGACATGTCACCGGTGCCACTGCAGAGGTGGGGAAAGTGGGGCACAGAGCCGCCGCGGCTCCTGCCCGGGCAGGACAGGCTGCGAGAGAGCCCACGCCGGCAGCTCCCACCGCACCGCTTCCCTCTCCCCATCGCTTGCAAAGCACAAAAATTTCCCGGCCCCGGCCAAGAAAACCCACTTGCCTGCTCGCACGGTGCTAACAATGAAAACACTAATTATATTTCACTCACCTATCAAAGGGATGATTCATTTAGGTGAGTGGGCACGGAGGATTACACAAGATGAACACCGCGATGCGACCGCCCGTCCGTTTTGGGGTAGCCCTCCTGAGAAACAAGGCTGCGTGGAGCATGTGGGCACCCGGGATGGGGCGAGGTGGTGGCAGCAGGAGGGACCCGGCACGGCCTTGATGCACCGCGGACACCTCCAGTCTGGGGAACCGCTGTGAGCCGTTCCCCGAGGGCTGGCCGGGCAGCGGGGACCCGAGAGAGGGGCTGGTCCCCTCCCCGAGCCCCTGTCTGGTCTCGGATCCCAAATGCTCAGCCGGGCAGAGGTGAAGGGAGGAGAAAAACAGCGCTGGCAGGGATGGAAAGGGCAAAAGCAGATCTGGGGCTTCTTTCATCCACCCCATCTCATCCACCCCCACAGCCACAGTTTCAGCACCTAAACCCAAAGCCAATGCACAGCCCCAGGATTTCCATGGCAAGCCTGCAGTTACAACCTAAACTGTACCCCCAGGGTAAAATCACTGAGTATTTCCAAAGTGTCCGAGGAGTTACAGAAAGGCAGGAACCAGCTGAGATGTCTCCTGATCTCCAGACCTGCTTGGGAGAAGGTCTCCAATGGGAAGTCTCCAACCCTCTGCTCCAGAGAGGTTCCACCAGCTCCAGCAAGGGCGACGGCAGCATCCCCGGATCACATCGGTGCTGATCCAGGTGGATGCCGCCCCTTTTGCCTGAAGCAAGGGAGCAAATCCCACTCCCGCGCCGGAGCTGGGCTGAATCAGGCCCATGAAACGCGTGGTGCAACCCCAGCATCCAGCCGAAGCGATCCCCAGCAGCCCGGTTTATGTAATATCGGAGTGCTTCTGGATGGTGACAGGAGGCGGCAGGGGTTTTTGGCAGGAGGATAAGGATATGTCAGCAGTATTGTGGTTTTGGGGAGCGGGGGTTCTGAGTGAGTGCACGCGTGCAGGGGAAAGACAGGACGGTGCACGCATGTGCCGCAGGTGCAGGACGGCGGGTCAGGCGTGCCAGGGAGATTTGGCAAAGCGTGGGCTCCTAGGGGAACAGCGAGGCTGTGTTTGCTCATGTGGGCTCTGTGCAATAGGTTTCGCATTGACGGGACACGTACCCGCAGGGCTCAGGGAACGCAGTTTGCATTCATCCGGCGGCGTGCATGGGTCGGAGAGCGCTGGGGGCCGACCACGTGCGTGTGGGTATGGGAGCGGAGGGGCGAAGCGGCGTCTCGGCGTGGGGAGGAGAGGCGTGTGTGCATGGCGATGAGTGTGTCCGCGTGGGAGGTGCGAGATCTGCAAGCTGCATGTGGGGGAAGCGTGCATGGGTGTGCGCGTGGC
>VZSZ01003867.1:0-12915 GCA_013398815.1 Ibidorhyncha struthersii
CAAGCTCGAACATAGGAAGTTCCATCTTAACATGAGGAGGAGGGTAGTGGAGCACTGGAACAGGCTGCCCAGAGAGGCGGTGGAGTCTCCCACCTCGGAGACATTCAAAACCCGCCTGGACACTGTCCTGTGCAACCTGTTGTAGGTGACCCTGCTCTGGCAGGAGGGTTGGACTAGATGATCTCCAGAGGTCCCTTCCAACCCTGACTATTCTGTGATTCTTAAAATATTTGGTTACAGACAGTGTTACCACCCAATTTTCTGACTCAAAATTAGTAATGGGTACTCAAGGGAGGCGGCAAAGTTATCTGTTAAACCCTGTAGCCACCACAGACCGATCAGAGTTCTTTCAACCTGTACACTAGACAAGCTGTTTCAGACAACTGTGATCTTCCCTCAAACACAATTCACATTCTTTTTTCCTATTCCTGATACTTAGGTGTGCTGATGCCAAGTGCCACAGTATCAGTCAGCCTCACAAGATGATTAACATCACAAGCCCTGCTACGTCAGTTTAAAACTGAACCAACATTTCTAAGTGCAAAACCGTAAGATTCACTAGGACAAACAGGGTTTGGGTTTTTTTTTTTTTTTTTTTAAAAAAAAAGCAGTAGTTGAAAGATAACTAGATAGTTGAATTTAACTTCCAGGTTACAAGAAATATTTTTTTGAGAGAGATATGTTTAAGTCCTAATACGAGCAGTTGATGGAATAGCTTTTACTTGCCCTGAAGAAGAGTACTGTCAGTCAATTTTTGCCACCTGCTTGAAGAGATGAGCAAAAGACAAGGCTCATATTAAGAAAAAAAAGATATAAAAATGACAGCAAAGTAACAAAAGGAGTAAGTTTAGTTTGAGCAATAACAACTTCCTAAAAAGCTTCACTGAGGTCAACAGTTTAAGTCTCACAGATACAGTAACTGAGGATCATTTCATGACAGGCTAACTTTTACAACAAAGCTCGCAAAGGAAAGTGGTCCTCTTCAACAGATACTTGCTTTTCTATTATCTCTGTCTTGTAGAATTTATTTCTTTGTTCCTTGAAAACAAATGTTCAACAATATCTCTATATAATTTAATGATGTCAGGTACAGCAGCAATTTCAAATCCAAGCTGAAATAACAGGTCAACTTTCGCTCCTCTCCAATGGATGGAAATAGAGCTATGAACATAGATCCAAGACTGATCAGATACAGCATATCTGATCTAACTGCAAAGAAGCTCAATAGAAGTTTGAGAAGTTACCTTTTGAAGGATTTTTCTCTGCTTCAGAAGTTTGAGCATTACTTGCAACTATACAGTTATATAAGGAACGAGATTATCTCACTGCAGTTTCCCCTTCTAATTTCAGGTAATTTCTTACCTCAAGAAGGAAGTCTATTTTCTCTTTGCTGGGTTTCAGGAACAGTTGACAGAACTGAATATCAATTGTTCGACCCTGCAATACATCGCAGACTGTATTGCACACACAGACTTTGAAACAAACTTCATCCAGAGCATCATTCCTGCATGAACACAAAATCAAAGATCACAGAACTTCTCTAACAAACACGGAGTTGGTATCACAGCAAAGCTCCAGCTGCCAGATCCCAAGGTAAGTTTGGAGCACGTGCCTCTCTCCAAGACTGCACTCTGAAAAAGTTTACTCAGGATCTATTTAAGTTTATTCAGCACCTCACTTTTTTTAAAAAGAAAATCCTCTCCCTGCCCACAGCTCTGATTCACACAGACTTCATTATCACTTCAGCCACTAAAGCTGTACCACTGGAACTCCAACTAGAGCAGCGCGACTGACACAAAGGTGCATTGCTTCTTGGCGAGCATGCCCTGAGCACGGCTCACAGCCCAAAACACTTCAGGAACATTTATGCATCTCAGAATACACCATCATTGGACAAAAATCAAAACAAACAATGAGAACTTACGGCTTCCTTCTTTTAATCCTTCTCTGTGTGCCTTAACTAGATTGCAAGGTCATGCTCCTCCATCCTTCTCTGTCTAGTACTCATCACTTGACAGTGCTCTGTCTCAGCTGTATCAGAGATGAAAACAACCCTACAGAGTGCTAAGCCTCTAACATGCTCTTCTAAGAGATGTTTATTTGACCCCTCTCTGGCTGAAGCAAAAACTGAATTCAGTAACTACTAAGCTCTAACAGAAGAGGCTGTCACCATCAATACTTCTTTTTCCTCACACACATTTGTAAAACTGAGCCTCTCTCACTTCAACTGAAATAACTGTAGGCACCTTCCCTTCAGAGAAGAATTACCATCCTGATTTTATGGAGATATTTTCCATATAGCCCTGATTCAAGTGCCTAAGCTCCACAGAAGGTTGAATTTTGGATGTGGCCATGTGCTCAGCATTTCTCAGTTGGGAGCCACCCACAAGCTGCCCTTGTAATGTGCCCAATTGTCTGTTTACTATAATTTTTTTCTTATAAATGCACCATACTAATCCTTCAGCACCAGGCTAGTTCAGCAGTGCACAAGGTTCCTAATCACAAATAACTACACTGCCAATGTTCCCCATGAAGTACACGTCTCCTATAGTATTACTGCTTAGTATGGTTAGCCTGACCAGCTTTGACTTCGAGTTTTAGAAAACTTCTGAAGAGGCACTTAGTTATAAATTTTATATATATCTATATACACACACAACAAATTATGACTTTTACCACTTTACTGATACTTTTATTTATGCAAGTGTTAATACTCATTAAATTTTTCCTATATGGCCACAGTGAGATACATCACAGCACGGCTCCTTAGTTGGAAGATGCAGTTTAGGCTGTTGCTAACAGAAATAAAGGATGAACTTTCTTGGATGGAAGTAATTTGCTGTTGGAAGATTTTGTACACTTTCCATGAAAAACATAAAACTCAAAAAGTTACTTATCATTGAGCAGATCGTTATTTAATGTCTCACCCTTGTTGAGCTTTTTGGAAGAGTTCTCTCAGCACCGATTGTCTGAACTGAACAGGTAAACTGAGGGTTAGATTATCTTCAAGGAATATCTTCACCAAGTCCTATAACATAAACACAGTTGGAATAGTCAATGGATAATGCAAAAGATACAGATAATGTAATCTTCTGCCTGGTAAAAACAATCAAAATAACAGAAGCAGCTTGCACCCATATAGAATCATAGAATGGTTTAGGCTGAAAGGGACCTTAAGATCATCCAGTTCCACTCCCCCTGCCATGGGCAGGGACACCTTCCACTAGACCAGGTTGCTCAGCGCCTCGTCCAGCCTGGCCTTGAACACTCCCAGGGATGGGGATACGTAATATTAAAATGCATTAAACTACCAGAAAGGGACAAAACAACAAAAAAAGTCCTCTAGCATCACAGATCAAAGAAAAAGACCAAACTTCCACATCTCAGCAGCAACATTCCCTGAAACCCGAAGAATCAGATTCTACCTGAAAATTCCATACATCAGCTAGTAGGAATTATTTACATTGTACGGAATCAAAGATATTTTAATCTAATATGTATCAGACTGTTATATAAATAGATGTGTTCTAAACCAGTATGTTAATGGTTAACTGGAGCACTTAAAGTTATCAAAATCCCTATCAGTTCAGGTGGAATCATCCACATGGCATGATAAAAAAACCCTCAAATATATGTGGGTTTATTTAAGCACCTTACCTGATAGTTGCCAGATTTCATACAGCTATGGATTTGACTATAAGGAGTTGCTTGTTGAGATGCATCATCAGAAGATGAAGTAAGAACTCCACAGGCTTGACAATACCCAGCTAACCGTTCTTCATCAATGGTAAAATGAAGTGATGATGAACCATTCTGAAAAGTAAGAGTTAATCAAATCTTAGTAGCAAAAATATTACGAAACAAACTTAATTCAGAAACACAAACAGAGACTCACAATTTCCCCAAATAACAGCAAAACAACAAAAGAATGTGCGTGTACACGTTTTGTAATAGCAGAATTTTATATATGCTCTTTACAGCTTAGACCACGTTTTGTGTATTTATATAAAAATCCAAGGTTTGCAGTTTTGGGAATACAAATATGAAGCAAAGTAAAAAAGGAAGCATACCTTAGCTGTAAATTAAAATGTTGCATTTTTCAAAAGGTCAGAACATAGACAATCTGATTTACCAGGGAAAGTTAAATTAAAAAAAAAAGAATAGGAAGTGTTGTATGGGTACATTCCTCAAAAAACACATCACCACAATCAAAATACCACAATGGACACAGAATGTACTGTTCAGTCAAGTTAATATTAGCACTGGAGATGTTATTCTTTAATTTCGTTGATCATCAATACAATTTGTATAAGAGAACATTCATTACAAAACGTAGAACAAAGCAGCAATATATTGCAGCTGATTAATACCATTTCAAACCAGACAAAATGTAAAAAAACAAAAATTGCTGTCAAAATCTCATTAAATTTCTTTAAAGGACCATGTGTACCACTAAATTATTAAATTGATAAAGAAGGCAGCAATAATTTAGACAAGTTTTTTTAGAAGAGTTTAACATACATGTTAATAAAACACTCATTACCTTTGCAATCAACTCCTTTGTTTTGAAAAACTTTTCTTTAGCATTTTCATGAACAGCTGCATTTGTAGATCCTTGTTGAAAATAGATTGCACCCAAATCATAACAAACCTGCAAACACCATTGATATAGAACACGTTATCTTGGAAATTTACATAACATTTAAAGTCAGATTAAGTATTTCAGCTCAAACCTTAAACACACTTTAAGCTATTCCTAGTTTTTTCTGATGTACCGACATACACTGCATACTTTTCACCACATACTTCAATTGTTTCCTCTAACTGCGATCTCAGTACGAGTAATTCTGCACAGGCATTACAAAATTACAGTACAATTTCCAAATAATTGTTAAGAACAATACAATAAGCTGTCCTTGCCATATAATGGTTTACTCCAGCGGTGGGGGCAAAGTGAGAGGAAGCAAAAAAAAAATTTACAGGGTTGAAAGAAGTTCTAATAATGTAAAAATCAAGTCAATACCACCTCATCGCATTAAAAAACAGCACAGGAAATACTAATAGAAAAGTACTGCAATTTATCTCCAAAATATTACTTAACACTTTGCCTAAAGAAATAGACATAAATTGAAAGCTTTAGTATAGAATGTCATTTACCTGGCACTGTATCTCCTCTGCACTGATTTTCAATCCAGCTGTGGAACTCTCTGTTTCTCCATTCACCATACCAGGCTCCATGGCTAATAAATCCAGAGTTCTTATAGTATGGACATAAAGGTCTTTGTTCAATTTAAGTGCTCCTTCTAGGACCAGGATGGAATCAGCAGCCTGCTCTTTCAACTGTAATAGTTCAAATGCATTGAAAAAAGTTAACCTCTTGGTTTTGAGTTTAGCTCTGCATTTAAATTAACACTAGAAATGTAACAGCACAATAAAAGGATAGTAAAAAAGCCCTGTCCTTATATACCTGTCTTATTGCTATGTAGAATCTGCTCCTGTATTTCTTGTACAATAAATCTGTGACTTCTACTTCAGTTTCAGGTACTCAGAGAAACAGGATCAAACCCTTACTTCCAAACGTGTTTCTGTTTCACCTACACCTTTTGTTCATATTTGGACCACTAAATTATGCAACAGCCAGATTGAAAATTTTAAGTTAATATTTCACAGCTAAAACAAAACCAGCTTCTACACTAACAGCAAGGTGTTTTTTAAATACTGATGAACTGGTAAAACAGTTAAAAATCATTCATGCTTATCTACGTGAAAACATACGAAAAAGTAAGAAATTGTAGAAAATGTAGAAAACAAGTTCTTCAACTGATTCCAAGTAGTTCAAGAAGAGGAAAATGAGCTAGACTACTTATGGAAGTAGAGCATTCTTCCTTTTTCTTGTGTCTCTCAAAGGGAAATGCTTTAGGCACAACTAGCATTCTGTTGAAAGCTACGTACAGAAACCACTCAGATAAGACTTCTTTTTTTAAAAAGTATTTAGTAAGTGTTGTATTTTGCTACCGTACGATTTTGCAGCTCAAACATGGTATAGTCTTAATTACTAATCACACACTTATTTTGTAGAGGCTTATTCAATTCATATGGCTCCAAGGACAGGCTGATGAAAGAATACTTCAATCCCACAAAACAAACTCCATACTACATGCAATGCAGACATAACGCTGTCCAAAATGCACACAGTTGAACTGTAGCAAATATAATAACTGTGGCAAATATAAATGTACTGAATCCAACAAAATTGTGATGCTTATGTTTATTTATGATGCTGATATTTATTTCCTGTCCATTCACTTACACATAAATTTAAGCAAAAATAAGGGGAAAAAAGTCTCACCACTTTCAATATATTTTCAGTTAGTTCCTTTTCTTGCTGCATCTGGTTCATCCTAGAAAATACAGAGAAGGGGTCAAGATCTCATTTATAAAGCAAACCTGCATGTTATTTTACTTCATGTTCTAGACCACAACAATTACTTCGTACTAAGTTTTGCTTAATTACATTTTAAACATGCTGCTGACTGTTCTTACCTATCTATATCTGAAATACAGAATTACATAATGAAAAGAAAGTTTTGGATGAAAATGTGGTTCAATAAAATGGAAGTTACAAAGTTTTCATTGCTTTTTTCTTTAAAAGTTAGATTGTTAATATCAGCAAAACTATAATGAATAAATCAGCTTCTACAGCCCCAAGTGTCTCAAAGCTTCACTATTTAAATCTTCTGGAGCATGTATCAGGGGCAGAGTGTGTTCATGTGTTTACGTAAAAATTAGAATTATTTCAAAATTATTTCCCCATACAGAATTTTTTGATTCAGGGTCAAATTGATACATATAAGAGAATACAAGATTTATAGTAAAATGAGTAGTAATAGTATTTTTCATCAACATACATAACAGATTCTCTCGAACGAGTATGTCCTAATGCTAGAGTACAAAATTAACATAAAACACATGAGAAGTACCACTGAGATACTACTAACTTTATCAGATAAATTTGTAACATAAAAGTCAATTCCAAGGACAGGTTGTAACTAAAGCCACACAACTTCTAAAATGCAAAGTGAATACTGACTTTAAATTACAATTTATTGTTTAATGAAGCAAGTGAAAATACTTCATTATTTCTCAGGCTATCATACATAATGTGGCACATTGCTTAATGCAGTTGTTTTATAGCAATCTATTGTAAGTTAAAACGGGATGCAAGAAACGTACCCTGTTTAAACTAGAGAAGCAGCATTCTGCCTAGGCAAATTGCCATCTCCTTTTCTCCCATGATTTTTATACCTCTATGAAGTCACAGTGATATTTAGACAGTGTAACAACAAGCAAGTACATATATGTATCAAGCATGTTTGACAGGTAAATAAGATACTTGAAATAAACTATGGTTTTCCATGCTACAACTAGCCATTTTAAGCAACTGTATGTTACTAACGTGATTTAAACCCACTAGAAATTAAACTTCTGATTACAAAATACACATGAAGTCCTAATGAATTATACCTGTAACTTACACATTTAACTGAGGTGGACCAGGTTTCACTTGCTTTACAGGAAAACTACTTTGAACGATGGTCCTTATGGCCCTACACAGGGGAGAAAATTAAGCAAAGAATAGTATTAGCCTCAGAAGTGTAATAAGCAGATTCAACACCTTAAAAATACCTCTTTATAATTTCAGATACATTATACCATTAAAATACATGCTTTACTCAAGAATGCATCTAGTATTTAAGAAATGCTCTTATGTCCATAAAAAACTAAAATACAACATTTTTATCTTTATAAGGTCAAACCACTACCTTGACTATCTTTTCAGGGGACAAAACCAGCTGTAGAATAGCTTTTCAGACTCAGCTCCTCACTATAACCTACCTACAGGTCACAAAATTATTACTACTTTGAGATTCTTTCTCCTTCTCCATACAAGTATATAGACAGAAGAAAACATTGTTTTGTTCTATCAGGATTTTAAGATTATTGCCTTAAAGTAGTTTACCATCTGTTGTAGAGTAGTATTGCCATTGCAGTGGTTGGGGGTAAGCTGGACAGGTCTACATCCACATGTTTAGTTCCTGGGGGAACTTTGCTGATACACAGAAGTTCATTCAGTAGCATGTTCAATACAGGAACAGACAAGCTATTGAAGGAAAACAAAACAAAACAAACTGAGAATCAGATACTTCATATAGTAATCCTACTTCTGGAATGTTTAAATAATATACACTACTATTCAGTACTATATTACTTAACATCCCATGGAAGTAAGGATAGTATGTCTATTTAGCATAACAAAATGCTCTGTATGAGATGGCATTCTAGATCGGATATGTAAAGCAGTTACCAGTATTAGCAGCATAAGCCCAAACGGAAGGTTGCCCTGACAGCTGAACTACTACTATGCACCACTGCATCACTCCACACAGACTCATCCCCAGAATAATCCAGTCACCTATAACAGCAGGTCCCAACTGTTAAGAAGTTCTTTTCAAAGTATTCCCAGACCATACTTCCAGAAGGTAAACAGCCACATTTCCATTACAAATGGAATTTCACTCACTTAAAGGGAACATTTATCTTGCGCTATTATGGCTTAACTCCCTTTCTGCAGCATTCACTAGCAAACAGTGAAGTTAAAGACTAGGCACTGGAATAGAACACTGTAGAGCACCGTAAACTGTATTATGTAAAATACACATTAGCTGGGACAGAACCTTCCTTGATAAAGTAAGAAGGCATGCAGGCTGGACTGCATCACTCCAAGCTTCTGAGGTATAATTTAACACAACTGAAACACTATTACTAATCTAGATATCATTTGAAATTAGAAGTGATCAGCTACTGCCAAAACACCTTTGATCTTGTGAAAAACTTGCATTCTTTGCAACCAGCACAGAAAACAACCACTGAAACTACGCTTTTAGCAACCAAAGACAGAATTCCTGTTTAACAAATTTTAGGTCTTGTGTAATATCAGATTCCGGGGCTGTTACCAAGCTATGCACAAATGTTAAATGTTAAATGTTCATTGTTAAATGAACAAATGCTGGTTTTACTATGTGAAGTCGGAATCTTGTTTTCATTGGCAAGAGTAGAACATCATTCAACTCTTCATAACAGCAGAAGTTTTAGAAAAAAGCTGGGCTCAAGCTATTATTTTATTCCTTGTTAACTACCATGACTGAACCTTTGGGTATAGTCAGTTAAAAAGCAAAAGCATGTTTCTTAAGTTAGAACAATCTTGGGCTTCACAAGCTAACAGAACAAGAACTAAATACTATATAGAGATGCTAAATTAATAGTTGAAATTACTTCAGATTGGTTCTCAAAAAAAGCCACCAGAGATGGACAAAGCAATCCTATCAAACCCCAGAATCAGCCCAATAGCGTCATACAGTAGGGCTGATTTTTGAATCAGGGTTATACCTACATTTTAAGAAGATACTAATTGACAGAAAATACACCATTAATAAAAGTCAGTATAAATTCCTCCTGCAAGAAGGGAAGCTGCCTTAAAAAAAAAAAAAAAAAAAGCCCTCTTGTACACGAGCACATATATCTGCTTTCATAGCTAAAGTATATATAGAAAATCCCTGTTATATACCAGATACTTTTGTCCACACAATATTTTCACAACTAACCACAGCAAATGTTTCTGTTCGTTTTCTGCAGTTGTGCAGTATCTTGCAAAGGTACTTTGGCAAGCAGTAATCCCGACTCACAACTCTTCACTAAGGCAGATAAATATGACACAGCTTAACAGATGACAAAACTATTACTGGAGGCAGAGAGGGGGTGCGAAGTAAGAGAACTTCGTAAGTAAAAATCAAGGACATCTCATTCCAAGCCCTTTTACTGCTCATTATAGCACATTATAAAAATTCCCCGAAATATTAAAATACAAGTGAGAAATACGAATAAAACTATACAGGAAGAAACAAGCCCTACCAGTAACTTGAAGGAATATAGTTTTTTTCAAAACACGTCTGATATTTTAAAATTTCTATATAATACCATAAAGAACATAGGATTTTCAGATCGGCTCAAAAGAGATAAGACAATACAGTATAATTATTTTTTAAAATAAACTTTAACACACTCAAGAGTTAAGGTAACTTTTATCTAACGAAGAACTTTTCTTCCAAGGCATCTGCAAGCCAAACGTTTTGTTTAATATGTTTATCAATGATCTGGACTAGGGGATGGAGTACACCCTCAGTAAGTTTGCAGACTCGTGTTGGGTGGGAATATTGATCTGCTTGAGGGCAGGAAGGCTTGACGGAGCGATCTGGACAGGCTGGATCGATGGGCCAAGGCTATATGAGGTTCAACAAGGCCAAGTGCTGGGTCCTGCACATGGGTCACAACAACCCCATGCACCGCTAAAGGCGTGGAGAAGAGTGGCTGGAAAGCTGCCTGGCAGAAAAGGACCCAGGGGTGTTGGTCAACAGCAGCTGAATACGAGCCAGCAATGTGCCCAGGTGGTCAAGAAGGCCAACAGCATCCTAGCGTGTATTGGGAACTGTGTGGCCAGCAGGGAAACAACAGACCCCCTGTACTCTGCACTGGTGAGGCCACACCTCGAGTACAGTATTCAGTTTTGGGCCCCTCGCTACACTTCACACAGGCACTGGAGTGTGTCCAAAGGAAGACAGCAAAGCTGGTGAAGGGTGAGATATTACGAGGAGCAGCTGAGGGAACTTGGGTTGTTTAGCCTGAAGAAAAGAAGGCTGAGGGGAGACCTCAACTCCTGATGACAACCTGAAAGGAAGTTGTAGCGAGGCAGGCTACAACAAAGGCTGCCCAGGGAACCGGCTGAGTCACCAACCCTGAAGGTATTTAGAAGACTTGTAGAAGTGGTGCTTTGGGACACAGTTTAGTGGTGGACTTGGTAGTGCTAGGTTAAGGGTTGGACTCAATGATCCTAAGGGTCTTTTCCAACCTAAATGATTCAATGCAAGTTACAACTGGGGTAAGTATTGCCCCACTAAGATTTTACACTGCTAAAGTGCAGTTCCATAATGTGCTTAGCACTGTCAACTGTTCTACCTCATCAGACCATTCAGCAGCTGAAATTATTTGGGTTAAAAAAATTCGAAGGAAAAATGCACAGGTGCGGTCTGTCTGTTTTAACCAGTCAGTTCAGTGATCTGCTTCGCAGATATACTAAGTGCTTTACCATCAACAAAAGTGGAGCAAGACCTCCAACTTCAAGAAAGTCAGAAGGGGGAAACAAACTAGTTTTGTCACTGAAGAAAGCGTAACCTAAAATTCATCTTTATGCAGTTCAGACATGCACATCTTAATGCCTAAGACATGCTATTCTTCCTCTCTAAATTATAAACAGTATTGATTTGCTCACAGACATTGCCTTTATCAAAACACTTTTCAACTCACAGATAAAACTGAACTCGATTTGAGTTGTCACACCCAAGACTCTTCTTAATGTAAGAAATATGCTGTCAGAAAAGGGAGCGATACAGATTTCCTTTCGTTAAAATAAAGATCTCAAGCCATTTCAGTTTAGTAATTTCAGCATGAAGATGTACAGACTATACCTTTTCTCTAATACCTCCAAATCCCACTTCAGATGAGCAGCAACTTTAAGAGCAAGAAGTTTTAAAATACGGTTTCTTTTGTTATCAGGTGGTGGCTGGACTTGGTTCTGTTCATTCACTGATGGTTTCGAAGCTTGTTCCAAGAACTGGACAATCAGTTGTACAGGTGGCGGATCTGCAAAAAACACAGCCACTCTTTAAACTCTTTGTAAGCCCATAAATTAATTTCTTGCTGCAGCTGTGAACAGGGATCTTATCTCATTGCCATTTGTACAGCTGACATTGTCACTTGACAGATTCTAATCCCAAAGGGTATCTTCCTTATGCTGCCTCAAATCAGACTATTAACCTATCTTTGTTTAACTTTCAACTTTACTTGACCATGGTAACCACACTCTCACACTTTTATTTATTTTCACTATTTTATATTAATTATATTTCAGTACTTGCATCTACAGAAAATAAATGCTGTCTATTGAAATCGCAAGTTAGCTGTTGGGAAAATATATACCTACTTGTAATTCTCTTCTGTATTTTAAAATATATTTACAAGCAACTGCTGGTACTTCTGAATACATTTAGAAGAGACTTTTAGACTGTATTTTTTTTTTTAAAAAAAGCAAGTCTCTCCCTTACAATAAGACAGTCTGTCTAGTACCTTTGGGCCGTTTTGAAAAACTGAAGCTAAATCATAACTGTTACACTCTCACTGAACTTTGTGAAACATAACAGTAGTATTAATAATTATTTTTAATTACAAAATAGCAGCATAAGATCTAAGCACAAAGATAAAGCCTGACTATGCTTAAATTTACTTTTTGCAAACCATCCCAGGTTTTCCCGTTTCCTCCACCTGCTCATAGAATTCACATACTGAAAAAGACGTGCAGGTTATGATCGTCAAAAAATCAGCTACTTTTAAATATGGTCACTTTCTTATAATACATCAGACTAGCTTTCTATTAATTCCAGGTCTAAGACAACAAAGCAATTTCAGCACGGAACCTTTAGGGGGACTCTAGCTCCTGGCGCTAGCAAGGCTTTAATGGGAGAAAACCAGCTGCAAATTCTCAGGATCTCTTAGAAACAGCAGCTCACATTAGAAACAACTCGCAACGCTTCCGCAAACAAAATTCACACATGCGAAAGGAAATGCACAGGGAAGACGGAGAAACGAAGTTACTAAATTGGAAATTCAATGTAAAACGATGAAGATCCGTTCTTGTTTGCCTTAAGTAACGCCGCGCAGCCGTGGCCGCACGTCCCATGGGCCCCACGTCCCCGTCCCACGTCCCCAGCGCCGGCGGCAGACACACCCCCCCCCGCCGCCTCACAA
>VZSZ01003867.1:12924-38841 GCA_013398815.1 Ibidorhyncha struthersii
CCCTCCGGGCTTTACCAGCCCCGCGGCGCCCCCCCGGGGGGAAGCCGGAGGCGAGGGAAGACAAGGAAAGGGGGAGAGACGAAGGAAGGAGGGCGGGCGGGAGGCGGCGCCGGTGGGCAGTGGGCAGCGCCAGCAGCAGGCCCCGGGAAGGCGGAGGCAGCGGCCGAGCTACAGGCCGCAGGCGGCGAGGGAAGGGGCCAGCAGGGCGACGAGCGAGCGTTTCTTCCCCGGGTCCCGTGAGGAGCCGGGGAGAGACGCCGGGCTGCGCCCAAGGCCGACGGGAGGAGGCGGCAGCCAGCAGGGCCGGGCCGCGCCGCACGCACCGGGAGAGGGCTTCTGCAGGTGCTGCTCCAGCAGCGCCTCCTCCAGCAGGAACTCGAACCAGGAGGTCTGCGGCGGCGTGCAAGGCCGGCTGGAGGTGGCGGCTTCCCGGTCCGCTGCTTCTGCACTCATCGCTGCCGGCGGCCCCGCAACCGACCGCGCGACTCACGCCCGCCTTGCGCCCCGCAGGAGGCGGTGGCGGCAACAAGATGGCCGCCGGCCACCGCCCTCCTCGCGCAGGCAGAGGGCGGGGCTACTCGAGGCTCCGCCCCTCGGCGCGGTGCCCTAAGCCGGGAGGGCGGCGCGGGGGCGGTCCTGGAGCTGAGACCCCGCCCACCGCGCGCGCGGAGGTAACATGGCGCCGCCCACCCGGCCATCCTCACAGCCGAGGCCCACAGGCCAGCGGCCCGCGGGCCCGCTTTTGCCTTACCTCTCGCTGCTTCCGTCCCCCTGCTGCTGCTTAATTAAGTAACGGTAAATACATTTTTTAATTGTTGGTGACTAGCAGTTACCTAGAGAAGAGGGCAAGAAGGGAGTGCTGAGAGCCGGGCCCCTGCAGTGGTCAGAGCGGGCTCCCGCGGCTCAGCCTGGGCTAACACAGGATCCTCCATCCTCCTCCGGCCCTTCCCCACCTTGATGCCTTATGACAAGGCAAAGAAATTAAGACCTTGATCCATGAACAAGGGCAAGTCAAGGGGCAGAAGCGGCTGCTTCCTTCCAGCTGTAACTTCCATCATTAAGATGTCCATGTTTACATGGTCCGTGTCTGTCTGTGCCAGTCTCTAAGCTGCAACTAGCCAGGAGCTGGTTCTCAAGCTTTTCAGATATCCTGCTTCCTAGGATGGCAGTGGCTGGGGGAGAAGCAGGATGGCTAGCAGAAGCTTTTAACTGTCATTTTTTAACTATATCATTTGGCTGAATTTCACAAACAGCAAGTTTTCACTGTAGATAAACAATGCAAATCTGTCTTGCCCCAGTCGTTGCTGTAAGCAACCACGCTGTTCTTCTGTTCCTACAGGACTGCTACTCATCTACTCAACAGCCACAGCTGCAGCAAGCAGAACAGGGAATGCTGCACCAAACGAGTGCCCGGTGTGGCCCTTTCGCAGTCTCAGTCCATCGAACTACGTAGCTTGACAGTGACCTGCCAGCAATAAACGTTCTGCAATTTGCTATAAGTGACCCCAGGAAGCAGAAGCACTTTCTTCTTTCTCATCTTCCACAAGGATAGATGTCCATTAAATGTCCTGACTAAAATGCAATTTGTTATCTTCTGTCGTGCATGTTTCTGTTAACTACTGCTTCAACTTTCATGAGTTATTGTTTAATGCATCCATATGTAAAATGCTCAGTTTCAGAATATGAATTACAAAATAATCCTCTGGGAGATCGTAGTTGGCCTGTCAGCATGATCTGTAGCACATTGTTCAAATTAGTCTCTTTTGGAAGAGACAGTTTACCAATTATTATACTAAGCTTTTCTTGATACCAAGTTCAAAAGAGACAACTTAAAAATGAGCAATAAAAATGTATATGCACTTCATTAAAAATGTTCTAAGAGTTCAAGACTCAGAACAGTCGTCTCACTGAAGTTCTGGGGCTCAGGAGTTTTCATTTGCAGCACAACATATGTAATAACGTGGATGTAAGAGATTTTGTAGTATCTTACAACACCATATGTCTTTAGAAAGGAGGGAAAATTTACATTAAGCAAGATGAGGTTATAAGTTAATGTAGCTACCATATTTCTTTTTTATGACTTTGTAAGAATTATCAATGCCCAACCATGTGAGGCTTTCGTATGAAGGAGCGGCTCATACTGACTCTTTGCTCCAAATCTCTCTAATATAAATATTGCTATTTTATTATAATTTATACAGATAATTTTATGGAATGAACGCAGATTGTTTTATTCAGTTCATATGATGTTTTTGTTCAATTTTCAATGTAAATTATACTTGTTCTAATAGTATCAAAATCATCCTAGGTACAAAACTAATGTACACTTGCATTTTTTATGCCAAGTAAAATGATCAACAGTGATGAAAGACAATTTCAAAACAACATTTGTAAATCAAAGGAAGGGTCAAGACTTCAATAAAGAAAAAGCATTGTACTGGCAACTAAAAAAGCACTGAGTAGAAAACAGTTTAAAAAACCTGTAGCACTTCAGAGCTTTCAAGCTCACTGGAAGCACCTATTACCATTCACACAGCGCGCCAGACTTTGGGGGCTGCCCCCATTTCAGGGAGGTAAGAAACAGAGAAAGGGAAAGAACAAGTTAAGGTGATTTACCCATAGTCACAGGGGTGAGCATTCAAGTCAACCTTAGATTTTAGAAGCTCCTGACTCCCTTTNTTTTACAATGACTGTGCTGAGTGAAAGAATTCAGTTCCAACTTTTGCCGGGCTCCCTTCTAGCTTCTCTTCACTCCTACTATCAGCTCTTCTGTTTTCCAGCTGCAGACTTTGAAGAAGGATTCCACGCAGAAAGCGAAGTTGCAAATAAAAGCTTACTAAATATAAACTTTCCCCAAGTCTGACTACCGCTTTTAAGAATGTAAATTGTCATGTCAGCAAACTGCTATCCACAGCTAGGATCTTTCCACTCTTTTCCCCTCTTTGCAGGTAATTAGCAAAAGGGTCAGACAGAAAAAGTCTCACACGGTTGGGCAGCCTGTAACAGTGAGTGAGGTGCTGTGTGCGATGTCAAGGGAGATTACAGTTTAGGAGGATAAGACAAAAGCTGACAAGAAAACCAGAAATTTAAAATGTTTTATATTTAACATTTGTAGTTATTTCACAGTCTAAAATGAACGCAATTAAAAAAAAACACCCTACCCATTGCTACTCACCTGATAGGATTCATATTAATACTAGGGAGAAATAATTCAAGTTCTTGCATCCAGGATAATTCTAGTAAGTCACTGTGGTCTACGCAAATAAAAAAGGATATTATAAATCTATTCTATACAAATCCTACATTCCAAAGTTTTCAAGAAAACTCATGCTTTAAAAGTCTTTGCACTTCTACCATTGAATAACTGTTTGTACAATGCATATAAAAAGACCATTCAGATTATCACTCCTGGGAAAAGTGAGTACATCATACTACTGTAACTAAAAACTTGCATCAAGGAAGTTACTTGATGTACCTTATATATAAAAAAGGGCATTTTTAGAAGTAGTGTCTGTATGTCATGGCAACGTGTCAAGTTCCTTTAACTCCGATTACAAATGTTCATTTGAGACCTTATAGAGTTCTTTAAGCTTGTCAAATTTTGACCCCCACGCCTGGAGGCAATCATAATTTAGATCTTCATCACCACTAATAGAGTCTAAGGAACTAAGGCTCCCTGCTAGAGAGCACTGCCCTTCTAAGCAGTAAAAATGAATAGTGTCAGCTGGAAGACTCCGTAGATCATTGTCTGCATCCCAGATGATTTGAGAAACATATTCCTTGAAGTCTGGGACACTGGTAACAGCTGATGTTGATTGTTTTTGATGTGCACATTTTGGGAGTGAGTCTCTTTTTGGGCCACTGGATGTCTTCGAGTGTGGAGCAGCTTCCCTCAAGGAGAAGTGGGGAATGGTATGGAGAGGTTTCTTCAGTTCATCTATATCATAAGCATTCTGGAAAAAAAAAAAAATGCAAATACCAGAAACAACACAAAAGGAAACAGGTTCCAAATAATGTTTTAAAACTCAATACAACTCAAAACTGGATTCTGTGAGTTTTCTACAAAATGAAGAAAAGAGAGGGCCTAGTTCAGAGAGTCGAGTTCAGATCATACCAAATCCCTCTGCCTAATGACAGTCTTCAGCTAAAGCAAGAATGCTGTGTCCAGAGCAGCCGCCTCGAAGGTGGCCACATATGACCAGCATCGTGAAAGTTACAGATTGTGTTGAAATAGAAGCCTCCCACTCAAAAGTACTTCAGGTTAAAAAAAAAAAAGAGAAAAAAAAAAGCCAATTGGATAAGGACCATAAATTAAATAATTAAATAAAAGGTCTGGGAAATGAAGGTGAGGAAAGGTTGTATTTGCAAAGACTGGGTTGAAGCTGCATCATACCTGGTCACGTTCTCCACCTCCTTCTTCATTATAATTGAAGACATTTTCTCTAACATCCTCCCAGCTTTCACGCTCTTCAGGAATGTGGTAAATTCCTCCTTTCCGAAACCCTGAACTTCCCCACTGACTCCACACCGTGTAAGAGACCAAGAGTGCTGTAATAAAGAAAGACAGGTATTTGTTATATGACATATGACAAAGTATGATGCATGATAAACATATGACTCCTGAGATATTAAATCAACTCTTAATTTGACAATGAAATTCCCAGGTAAGAAATGCACAACTGTTAATAAACAACTTATAGTCAGGAATGTAAAGAATCATCTATGTATATTACATCATAAGCTTCATTAAAGGGTATTTTACTTACCTAAAGGAATCCATTTAAATAGAAGGCATTTTGGCCAATCTCTGGCCTTTCACCAATCCTGAGTAAATAAGATACCCAAAGTAAGTAAAACACTGTTTTAATGAAGGTTACAAGTGTAATATAATCATGGAGTCTTTACTATTCTGAGATGTGTATGCAGTTTTTCTTTACCAATATAAGAAACAGTTTTATGGTGTTATTAACTTTTCAGCCAAAGTGCCCCTGAAACTGGACACACTGTGAACATCTCTTCCTGCCCAACACTCTTAATGAGGCTTGCCCGTTAAGATTATAAACTTTCTAGAGAAAGCCTTCCTAAAATGTGAATGACCTACTGGCTGCAGGTCCTACCTATTACAAATGTAAGGGCTCAGAGCAAGCAGGAGTTTCAGATGGATGTGGCTGCACACAGATTTGCACACATAGATAGAAAGCTCTTATTTAAGCAGGATTGAAAATAAGTGATTCTGAAAGAAAGAAGTCCTAAATTTGCTTGAACTGGCTTCAAAGCAAGTAAACTGTAACTATAGGCTGATTCCTGTCTTTTAGCATCCTCAAATGAACTCCCAACTGGTGATCTCCAGAAAAAGTGAAACACTGATCACAACATCCAAGGGTAAAGCAGACTTGATTCAATGGAGCAAAGTACAATATTAAAAAGAAAGACAAAAAGTACTTGCTTTCCTACCTAGGAAGACAAGGAGGCACATGCTGATTGCCAGAATAGAGCCAGAGCTGAGTCCAACGGGTCTTCCAGCCTTCACCTGGCTAATTTCACACCATCTTCCCTTGTAACCTTCGGGGCACTGGCAGATAGTCCTGTCTTGCGACTGAGCCACACAGGTACCCCCATTCCTACAAGTCCAGTGTCCACAAGGTGATGAGGTACAGTGTCTGAGCCCTGTAAGGTTGTCGGTCACTTCTACTTTCCCAGCTGGACACCTGCACAACAAAAGCAGAAGATATATTTCAGGCAAGCAAAGCACCTGGAGTTCTGTTGTTTTGTGTGAAGTTTGTTACTATTTCTTTAAAGCCAATAATTAAAGTCTTTTCAAGCAAACCACGAATCCACACTGAGAGTATCAAATAGATGTACATATGTTCTGCTTTTGCTATCCAGAAGATATGCAGAAGAGCTTCACTCCTTCCTTAAAAAAGGGATCTGTCAGCTTCTGAACAGACTAACCCTTTTTCTACAGACATGTTCAAAACCCCTAGAAGGAAATAGATAGCTGAGATCAATGTGGTTAGCAAGCACTTAGTATAAGCTTTGCAATGCTCATTTGGGCCTTTGGGAAAGAGATGTCATCGACCTCCTCAGAATGACCCATCTTGTCTTTTAGGACTTTAATCTGCAGAGAAAGGGATCTCTTCTGGTACGTAATTGGGGAGGCCATGCAGGAATACTGTGAGGAACACAGACCTGCTTTCTGCAATCCAAGGAAGAAATAGTAGTGCATAAATGGAAGAGCTTTCATACTGTTTCACACTGTTCTTTCACAAGTAGTCTGAAGGAGGGAGTACCTCAAGGCGCACTTAAGACTATCCCACAGCCCTTTCAGCAATGAATCGTGAGGCCTCAGAAGTGCAAATTTTGGCTGAATGGAAGGAATTCAAATGGCACCTTCTCCCAGTCCTGTGTGTAATTATGTTTGGTGTTTTGAGCAGATATGCCTGTATTTTGATTTGCATATTTTAATATATTGTTATGAAAATTTTCTTTAAAGAGTGGATCTTCTCAAAGGAACTAACTGCATAGGATACCAGCTGGTGGGCTTTGGTTCTGGCCCTGGGCAGCCAATTTTAGAACCCAGTTTTGTGACAGTCTAATTTTGTAAGTCTCATTGTTTCATACAAAGTATGACTAATTTCAACTTATTTACAGAAAATATGTGAGTATATACATAGTGTATATGCAATATATATATTTTTTTATATATACACACAATATATATATTACATCAAAACGGATACTATTTTCACACAGAGGAGCAGGGACCAAAGCTTTTGCAATCCATCTTTTATGAAAGGGAATTTCATTTCCTCACTGGCCTGTGATCTTCTCCCCATGGGAAAAAATAGTGGAGTAAATAGATTCCCTATTGGACTTGCAGGAAAAGGCAAGTTTGGCCCACGCTGAAAGATGAGATGGAGAGCAGCATTTGTCATCGGGAGGCCTCTCTCTGGCCAGCAGCAGCAGGAATTTTCAGTGTTACAAGCAAGCTGCCTGACCTAAGGTGGAAAGAAAGAGCTTCCCAACCACCCCTGGGTGAAAACAAAAGCTTAATGTACCGGCATTCATATTTTCTCCACAGGTCTACACAAAGAAAAGGGCTGTAACAGGGCTGACTGCTGCAGGCACTGGAATGGCATCCCATCGTGACACCTTGCCGCCTCACAATTAAGCCGAACTCCGTGCTTTTGCCTTCCACGAGAAGCGGCTGACCATTCAGCTGGACATCACGCATACAACCTGCATGAAAGCAGGGGAATATATAGAGAAATACATTGAGTTAGCAACTTTCCCACCTCAAACCTTTCCCCCGACAACCTTAGAGCACCGTAGAAAACTTAAAATGTTTTTTTAAAAAGACCCTTATACTGCTCATCAGTTTTATTTTAGAAGAAGAGCTACAGGACATGTGCCTGGATGCCCCGGCCGACACACACATCACCAATACTTCTCCAGGACAGCTTTGTTGTACCAATGCAACAATTTAGCAGAACTGTGCTATGAACCAGAACAGCTCTACTAAATTAATCTAGATTTAAAACATAATCTTAAAAGTGCGGCTGAATGAGAAGCAACAGGATGGAAAAACTGTCTTCTGTTGAGCCACAATCTCCAGTCCCAGGACCCCACTCCAGGAAATGCACAGTGTGCGTTGAATTGCCTTGAAAATCCTTCTCCTCCTACCAGGAGGTGTTCTGTCTGTTTCTTAAACCCTTTTCAGGCAAAAAGGGAGTGAGGATTGCAGCATGAGTTCCCTACTTAGGGATTCTGGCATGAGAAATAAAAATCTGAAGTGGTGTTTTTTAATATCAACAGGAAATCTCACATCTTCACTAGAACCAGATACAATGGCAAATAAAGAGTTAAGCATTAGCTCTGAATCCTCTAGTAGAGGAGGTAGGATTTCATGGGCATAGTAATCTCCATGCGAATTCTTCCCTGGGTTTGAGACTCTCCAATACACTCAAAGATACCACTTTTTAGGCTTTAATTCCCTCCTTTTGGGAACCCATCATGTCACTTACCTTGGAAATCGCTCTCTGAATGATTGGGAAGGTGGTTTCCTAGCATGATGCTTGCCCAATCCATTTCAAACCATCTATTTGTACCCAAGATAGAGGTCACTTCTTGGTCACCTCCACCACTGTTAACACGCAGGGTAAATTCATTGTTGTAGCGCTCCATAGTCAGAAGAACCCACTGGCCATTGTTTATACGTAATGTCCTCATTCTCAGAGAGTGATTTTTGTCCCCCAAGCTGAAGTTAACGCTAAAGAAACCTTCAACCACCTAGAGGAAGACAATAAATACCTTTAATAACAGAAATGCACTTCTAAATGTTTTTACACAGTGTTTCCTCAAGAAATAGACCAAAGTTTTTAAAATGAAAATGGCACTCCTGTTTTTAAGTGCTTTATTCCCACATAAAAATTACCACAAGAAAACCGCAGGTCCAGGAATTACCATATCTTTTCTTTACAGGCCACTCTTCTAACTCAGATGAACCTTTTTATCAGTCTTCTCCTATTGATGTCTACCTCTAAGTCTTCCCAGATGACCCTCCTGTTACAATTGGAATAACTAGCTAATATAATCCAGACAGCTTTTTTCAGCAGCAACAAAAATGTAGAGACAAATTTTCTAGCCAGAGACAGAAAGAATCAATGGAAAAGGCAAACAATACAAACCAATGTTCCTCATTCATGTGTATAACATGCACTCATCTGTCCTTTTTGCAGTGAAACAACTAGAATTTGTGTTATGGAAGGGTAATACTGAGAACAACAACATAAATGAGAGTAGTTACCCTCATGTGGAAAATTCCTGCTCTTTATTACATTAAAGAATAGGTGCCCTTAATTGGAAACTGCACCTTTTACTCTTACTGGAGTACTCCATGACAAATTAAGAGCACTGAAACAGAATGGCTTTTGGACTGCTCACCTCCAGTCGGATGTATCCATTCCCATCTGCCGAGGCTAAGCTGAGAAGGGTGCTGTGGGAGATACGGGTGCGCACCATCAGCTGGATCTGAGTGCTGTGAGTGCTGAGGATGCTTCTTGGCTCATAATGGATCCAACTGTCCCTTCCAAAAGCCCATTCTGGAAGAACTAAGGACAACACACACTAAATCAAAGTGAAAGTCTCAGAAATTAGTGCTCACTCAGATCTCCACTGCTTGAGATGTTTTTTTAATTACAAAGAGATATTAAGTCAGTGTTTATTATCATAACTAGGGAAAATGCTCTAAAATGAATTATTTCCCCATCATCTGGGGGAATCCATCTGAGAGTAATTCAGCAGAGAGCTGCAATGCACTTTTGTGGGAATAAAAAAACACTAAATCACCCAGACCCTGGTGCAGTCCTAGAACTGCTTGTTCTGGGCACAGCTTAGTTGGAAAAAAGAAGTTTCTTCTTACCAAATAAAGGCATAGTCCAAGTTAGTGACTGGACAGAAAGAACACTGGGTCACCAACAGCTAATCTGAGGTCAGTGTCATGCAAACAGAAATCCAGAAATGCTGGGGCACTTAGTCTGGTTCCCAGGACATAAAATCATAGAATAGTTTGGGTTGGAAGGGACCTTTAAAGATCATCTAGTCCAGCCCCTGCAATGAGCAGGGACATCTTCAAGTACATCAGGTTGCTCAAAGTCCCTTCCAGCCTGGCCTTCAGTGTTTCCAGGGATGGCACATCTACCACCTCTCTGGGCAACCTGTTCCAGGGTTTCACCACCCTCATCATAAAAAATTTCTTCCTTATATCTAGTCTAAATCTACCCTCCTCCTCCTTTAGTTTAAAACAGTTACCCTTTGTCCTATTGCAACAGGCCCTGCTGAAAGGTTTGTCTCCATCTTTTTTATAAGCCCCCTTTAAGTACTGAAAGACCATAATAAGGTCTCCCCAGAGCCTTCTCTTCTTCAGGCTGAACAACTCTGACTCTCTCAGCCTGCCCTCATAGGAGAGGGGCTCCAGCCCTCTGATCATTTTCGTGGCCCTCCTCTGGNTGGGCTGTGAGTACACATTGTTGGCTCCTGTCCAGCTTTTCATCCCCCAGTACCCCCCCGTCCTTCTCAGAAGGGCTGCTCTCAATCCCTTCATCCCCCAGCCTGTATTGATACTGGGAGTTGCCCCGACCCAGGTGCAGGACCCTGCCCTTGGCCTTGTTGAACCTCATGAGGTTCACATGGGCCCAGTTTTTGAGCTTGTCCATGTCCCTCTGGATGGCATCCCATCCCTCAGGCATGTCAACCACACCAGTCAGCATACCAAATGATATATCAAATGATCAAGAGACTTAAATTTCCTCACTCTTTTTTCCTCTCTGCGTTTCTCCTCTCTCTATTCTTTCTTAAACTGTATTTTCTTTTCTCCTCTAGCTTACTCCCCCCATATTATTCTTCCTAACACACTTATTTCTTGTTCATTGTCTCTGCAGCTACAGGCTGTAGGTGATAAGCATGGATGGAATTTTGTGGGACACTACAGTGACTCCTGTCCTCAGCTGTCTGCTTCTTGCTGTGAGCACGGCTCAGCCATTCATAAAGCGTCAGCTGAACACCAGCATTTTGCAGCCCAGTATATTAGAAGGAGCTGGAACCAATCGAAATTTTCCTATTACATCCGGATATGATTTATCGATTTTGAGTAATTACTTTCTGAGCGCTTGGTATGTCCCACAGTGGTGAGGGGTAGGAGCCAATAAAGCTACTGGGCTTGTGAACCAGCATGCCGAGATAATGCTAAACAGGATAAGATTTACATCTTGGCAGATGTTTATAAACCAGTATCATCTGTCTGCAAAACATTCATACAAATAACTGAACTATCTTAACCATTTCCATGGTCATTATAAACACTTTAAACAGTGAAAGCTCCAGGCCTAGAGCATGCCGGTTACAATTCCAGTCCTCACCCCGTTGGACAGACAGAGCTTCTGCTGAGTAATCTACTGTCACACCTTTTAAATCTTGTGTGGCCGATGAGGAAAGGAAGAGAGGGTCTGGCTGCCTGCATAGGGTATTATTGTTCCGTATACAAGAAGGAAAAGTAAGTGCACTGACCTGAAAGGATATGTGCACCACCAGTCCCGTCTGTTAATTACAGCACATTGATTCAACCCTAGCTCACCTCTGCTCCTTCCCAGCTGCTCACTGCTGCTCATCCTCATCTGTACCTCATTCAAACTACAGGACCGAGGGGGCTAATTCTCTTCCAACACTACACAAAGCCCCAAAGTCCCCTCACTGTAGACTGTTATGATCAACCCCATTATTTGTACCTTGTACCTAGAGGGAGAAGGCAGATATGGGGCAGGTAAAGTCCCAATGAACACCTGTAACTCACTTCTGATTTCTGCTTCCGATCAATGGCTGCTGAAGGCATTAAGATAGGGAGGACAGAGCCAACTTCAGTGTGTCCCTGCTGTACGCTGAACATGGTTGTGTGCTACTAGGAGTTAAAAAATTTATTTCCTAAATTTCTGAAATGTGCTAAAATTTTGCACTTTCTTCCAATGTCTCTGAGGTTTTCATTGTCCACCCTTGCATGCTTTTTTTCCTCTGATAGATATTTCATGCTGATTTTGTACAGGATAACACATTTGCTGGAGCCAGCCTGATATTATGTCCCCACATGCACCCACTGCTCTGGTCTAGGGACATTGCACAGCCTTCAATTCATTCCACTGACAGAGGCAAATGTAATTATCCTGATTTTATAGATGGAAAATTGGGCCTGAGGACTTGAGGGTTGTGCCCCTAAGTTTCACAGAGAGAACATACCAAGCTGGCAACCTCATCACTCTTATAACTGCTGCAAGGTGACAACCAGTACCATGTTCATTAAACTCCATTTTGTGATCATATGATCAGAGGAAGAAGGCACAATGCAGAATGTTTCATCTTGCACCGCTGAGAAATAAGATGCTGTGATGAAAAGGACAAAACAACCCGACTGACCACTTGCCTTCCCCACAAAGTAAAGCAGGTCTCAAAAAGGCCTTCATCTATGACACTATGACATTATCTTTATTCAACGAGAGTTAGAAGGATCTTTACATTGCTGCAGATCTAAATCACTCCCAGAGTACAGCATGGTCTTATTAGGCTACTCAGATCAGAGCTGTGGCAAATTTAAAGCAGATGCTGTTCCCAGAGATCCTCACCATTAATTTCTCCCTAGAACTTGCAGTACCTTTTTCACAGGCTGGTCCAGCGTATCCTGGGGAACAGTCACAGCGAAAGAAATCCCAGCCACCAACACACTTGCCATGGACGCCACAGGAGGCCATCCCTCCACTCTGACACATTTCATCCGTAAGGACACAGCCAGGAGCGCTGTTCAAGGACTCTGCAGGATGCTCTAAATCATAGACCTGGAAAACGACAAAGAGAAGCGTCGCATCAGGTGTCTGCAGTTAACAGCAGTAAACCCAAGACTGGTCTTAGTAGCCCTACCTTACTATCAGCAATGACATTGCGGATGCAGCCAACAAACCCTCTGAAGCGCCTTTGTGAATCGTGGTATGGCAAAGTCCTCTTAACTCCACCGAGCTGCAGGGGCTGATGGCCGCTGAAGAGCCTACCCATGCTGAAGGGAAGGGAGGGAACGAAAGAAAGAATTAGTGGCATGCAAAATACAGCGACCTGGCTGATTCCCCTCCCCCCTTTTTCCTTAGCTCTTTTGAGTAATTATGTTTCCAGTTCTTGTTGGTTTGGTTTTTTTTTTACCTTTGAGATCCCACAGTCTCTTCGGAGGCTTCACAGGCAGACAGATCCATTTGGGAGATCTTCTTAATAACACTGTCGTTGTCTCTAACCGAGACATTTACGCAGTGGTCAAGAATCAGCTTCACTTTCTAGAGAAAGGTATTATTTTAAAACAATTTCTCCCAGAGATGTGCATACATTTTAATTACACACTTTTTTTTTCACTTAGCAGAGGGGGTAATAGTAACTAGCAATTACAGTGCAGGAAACTTTATTAAAATAATAAAACACTCCCACATACTAATCTGGAAGGTTATTGCACATGGCATATAACTAAGAAGCCACAGAAAAGAAAGATCTGACTTTACCATGACCGTGCCAAGTCATGGTATAGGGAAGATGGGATTTTCTCAGAGTTTTCTGCCAAATCAGAAGCTAGAGAGACAATCTAGCAGAGCAGACAGTCTGCCAGGCTCCCCATCCCAGATCCCGACGTGCCCCCAGCTTGTCTTATGGAGGAGAGGAAGGGGGAGACTAGCAGATGCCTTCATCAGTGTTAGATCAGCAAGATGTTCACCAGAGCAAGATGTTGCCTTACACAAAAGCATATCTATCTATCATCTCCTTTGTGCTGCATGTCTAAAGTCACTTGGTGGGTCAGTTTCCCACTCAGAGAAATTAACGATATTTTGTTCCATCAGTCCAGGAAGCATTTAGCCCCTGGATTATCACAACTCTGTGGTCAAAGTGATAGATAGGATCATCAAACAAAAAAATTTGCAGAGCCCATTTCAAAATTGGATTGGACTGCTCTCGGCCTTGTTCTGCTTCACTGCCTCAACACTAAGGGGATGTCTGAGTTGACAAACTTCAATCCTTGCTGTTGCAGAGATGATGAAAGACTGATTGATGAAAGAGCTCTACAGAAGTAAGGAAGGATTTGGGAGGGATAAGTAGGTACATGAATTAGTGCTTCCACAGAATTGTCCATATTTACACTTGCCTTTCCATCACTTATAATTTTTATATTGTGCCAGCGGCGATCTGCAACATTAACTTTTCGAGACAGCTGCAGGAAAAGCTCACCAGAGCTATGCCTCATGGTCAGCGATGGGACGCCACTGGAGAGCTCTGCAAAGAAAAGACTCTTATTGGATACGCATGAACCATGTTCCCACTCAAACCCAGCTGAATCAACTGTTACAGTTAGATTTTAGTTGGAGGAGTTCTTTAGCCAGTTCAAAAAAATCCAGCTTCTAACACAGGATACAAACTGGGCATGCTGGTAAATTGTTCTGCATTCTGCTTTTTCTCCAAAACTAGCTTTCCGAACCTTTTATAAAAAAAACTATCAACTAGTATTTTCAACAAACTAGTTTCAACTAGTATTCTCACCTTCACACAAACACAAAGAACAAATACTCTTTAAGTTGCTAACCTAATGCAATGAAATCTTCCCGTTCTCCAGGCTGCCCTCGTGCCACTGGTCCATGGTACAACAGAAGGCCATCGGTGACTTCAGTGATAAACTCTAAGGAGATGCGGCTCTCAAAGCAAGGCTTAAGAGGAGGGAACCAGGCATAACCATGGCCTCTGAAGCTGTGTTTTGTCTGTTGGCAGTCCGGTCCATGGAAATTTGCAGAACATTTGCATCTATTAAAAAATAAACAAAAGCAAAAATCCACCATCCAAGCAGAAGTCATGAAGGGTTCTTCCCACAGCAGGACTCTCCACTTCAAACACAGGAGCCCATGTTCCCTAGGCCACAGCACAGGTTAAGCACTAGCAAAACTCCTGTCATAAAACGTTCCCCATTGACTCGTTTGTACAAACAAATTTAGCTTTAGCTCTAAATGCTAATATGTCTATGCAAGAGTATTCTGTGAATAAACGATGGAGCCATTTTAATATACAAAGCACATGAAAACGTCTAATCTCTTCAGCAAAAAAAAAAAGAAACCTGCTTTTCGCTAGGCTTATTTATCAGCTTGTTTAAAGACTTTATAATGTTGACAGGGAAAGCAAAGGCATCACAGAATCGTGGAATACCAGGTTGGAAGGGACCTCAAGGATCATCTGGTCCAACCTTTCTTGGCAAAAGCACAGTCTAGACAAGATGGCCCAGCACCCTGTCCAGCTGAATCTTAGAAGTGTCCAATGTTGGGGAATCCACCACTTCCCTGGGGAGATTATTCCAGTGCCTGATTGTTCTCATTGTGAAAAACTTTCCTCTTTTGTCCAATTGGAATCTCCCCAGGAAGGGTGTGAGAAGGTAGTATCACCCAGAAAAAGTGAGGTGTGACAGTCGTAGATCTTGGCATCTTCGCTCTTATTCCAAGCTACTTGCTGGTTTATTTCCTTTACACTATCAAAACTAGATGCTTGGGGTTCTTTCCTTAATACTCTGGGGATTCTGTAGGGAAGAGTAATCACAGCATGACAAAATGTGTAAGGCAGAAACCAAAGGAGCAACAGAAACGGGCAGGAAGACAGGGAAGGAGACCAGCTGGGCCCCTATTTCTTAGTTTCTGCTTCCCGGAGATTGCTAGTAACAACTGAGAGCAGAATGACAAGGGTAGGATGCAGAAAAAGATTATTCACAAAATGGAGTGGAAGCAAAGAATCCTCAGAGTTGAGCAAATGATACGTGGCAGAGCCTACCAACGGTTTCTGGGCAGCAAAATTTCCCCGTTTGATTACATCTGAGCAGCAAAGTCAGACTCGGACCTTTACCATGACCTGGTAGGGCTTCTGCAGCTTCAGTCTAAGTCCTGTCACCCCTCTGATGGACAGTTGTTTCTGCTTTCCTATGTTGGATGTAATTTTTAAGCAAACATGCTTAAGTCTTGCCTTCTGGAAGGGAAGCAGGTTCAGTCTCAGCTAGCGTAGTCCCATCATTTTATTAATCATTATCCTATTTTATCTGTAACATGTCATTGTTGGAGAAAAAATGAGGTAAGAAATGGGGGGAAGAGGTTATTAACTGACTTAAGTCATGTGATTAAAATGTTTCTACAGCATTAAGGTAGGCTGCACAAAATAAGAGCATTTTGCAGGGTGGCATTAATGGAACTGGTGCAGCCTGCAAACTTCCCAAGGTTTTCCCGGGGACTATGATGAACCTAAGTACCTACCTGAAAATAGAGGTTTGTTTGCAAGACCTGTGGGTGGAAGTATAACAAAACTCCGATCCACCACTGTGAGAAAACACACAATGATGCCTCCTCAAGCTTCTAGTCATCCTCCTGAAGGACTGAACTGGAAGCATTTTGTTTGCACACCAAACAAAGCTTTACCAACCTGTAGCCCAAATCGGTATCCACGCATGTGCCACCATTGAGACAAGGGTTTGTCTGGTATGAGGAGCAGGAGAGATGAGGACTCTCCCGAGCTGCACAGCCGCACAGGGCACGACTCAGGACTGTCACAGACACCAGCAAAACGCTTCCAGCTGTGGTTATAGTTGGCACGTGAGTCTGTTCATGCTTGCTGATGCATCCGCTGCTGTGAGTGCAGTTTGCAGTCACACATTCATCAATGCCAATCTGGGTGATATTTATATCCAAGATGTTTTCCAGCTGTGGAAAACAATTAGTTGCATTCATCTGACTTTTACACAGAAAGGAAACTCACAAATGACAGCAATGAAAAGCCCAAGTCTTATTTATTTTCAAAACTGGTTTCTGTGCCACTTCCTTCCAACATCTACTTCACCCTATCCAGCCAAAGGCAGTTCAGCCTGGCACCCGTTAAGGCAACGGCATTGATATAAGGCAATTACAGCATGAGTAAGCACTCAGAGGACTTAAAAATATCATCACATTCATCATAAGCTGAGTGGATAAATTTTAATCATTGATGGTGCTGATGGATTGTTTACATAGTATCTGAGCTGTATTTTTAATTTAGACTCCTGTCTTTAAAATACTGGAAAGATGTTGGGCAACGAAGAGACACCTTTTCTGGCATGAGTGAGTTAGTACTGCAGCACTGATTCTAAACACAACTCTTATTGTAGTCTCTGTGTACCAACAGGCACATTTCCAACAGAGCGAGTCATTTAACTCTTGTCAATACTTTTGCAAGAGGGGTAGGAACTTTACTAAACTGGCAGTGCACATTTCCAACCTGGTTTTCCACTGGAGAATGGTTATTTTACTCCTTTGCCCTCTTAAGTCAGAAAGCTGGAACTTTTGACTGGTTTGTGAGTTTCAGCTACAGAACATTTCTCTGTAGACGACTAAAAATTGAAACATTAAGACACCACATAGAAAGGCAACAGCCAAACACATCCTTTATACAGCATTTTACAGTCTTTTCAGTAGGGAAAACATGTTCACATTCCTAAAAGCTCAGTGTTTGGGTGACTTAATATGTTATTTATAGGCTGGCTTTTAAAACATTCATATTTGAAACTTGCAATGTAAGTGCTAAAGGACTGTTTGACTTCACTGATTAAAACTATCCATTTTTCTCACACATTACTCCCTGAGCCATTCTAAGTGTGTGCACTCACTAGGCAATGGATATTATCTGAATAGACACAATGAGAAGATCCTGTGGTTTCATAGTATGGATGGTGGTATGGATACTTACCCACGATCTGGAGGCTGCTACATTCCCATTAAGTTTTTCTGCTTTATAATAAGGTGGACCATAAGCTGCAAACCAAACATCAACCCCTCGGGTTTGACCTGGGCTATTTAATACACTGAAAATGTGAACATTTTCCAGTTGGACCGATATAATTTCTGAAAGCAGCTTCTTCATCCGGTGGTATTTACTCTGTTTTTCAGGAGACTGGGATATGAACTCCTCTGGAGTGATATCTGTAAGAGAAGTTAAAAACTTGACAAACACTATCTTGCAACTGTTGTAGCAATAAAAGAGAGGACCACCACTGAATAAATATCAAGGTTGCAGAAAATGGACTCAGCTGCAAATTCAGGAGTATTCTCATTTTTAGGCTCTGAAATTTTCCATGCTGGCTTCTGCTCAGGGTTTGTGTTCTGAAGCTTTTTTGACTCTTACTAATTTCTTTTTCTTTTTTATTCTTTTAAATCAGAAACGTGTTTGAGAAGATTTTACTTTTCCACAAAGACTGAAACAATTTGGTGAACTTCAGGCAGACACTTGCTCAAATAAAGTTTTTTTCTGAAACATAAATTGCTGTTTTGTTAAAAAGTTGGTGTAGAAATCTTTCATCTTTGTCTTCTGCATCAGACAAGCATTTCTTGCTGTCTTTTTTCTCCATAGATGCTCCTTCACATGCAGTGTCAGAGGACCATGCAAAGGTGCGTTTTCAAATCCTTACCTAGAAAACTATTAACTCTCATCCCATGTCTAAGAGCATTAGAATTCTAAGTAACACATCCATAACGTCAAAGAGGTAGATTTCAGTATTATGATCCTGACGTAATTCATCACATTGCTTACCTTTTATTCGTATAGAACCAGCATTATGGAGGGCCTCATCTTTGATTTCCTTCACTATAACCTTTACGGTTGAGACAACATCTGGCCAGACTCCATCAATGACTCTAACTCTGATGTTGTATGTTCCTGGTGGGGTTCCTTCTTTAATAGTCAGCAAGCCTGAGTTATCATTAAGGATAAAGTACCTGTAATAAGAGTTAAGCCAAGGAACAAGCTATGAGAAGTTCAAAAGCTAAGTAGTAATTATCATCACTGATGGTTTTTCTGATCCACTTCATTCTGGGAAAGCTATCACAGAAAGCAGATGCATTCCCTCCTGAAGGGACAGGGTAGAACAAAACTTTTTTACATTGCCTTTTGCTGGCTCCTAATCACTCTTCATCAGTATATCAAGGAGGTTTCTTCCTGCTTCTATGTCATATTAACTGTGTAGGAAGACTCAGGCTACTATAGCCATTAACTTTGGAAACACTGCAAACTCCTAGTTTAGATACATTCATTGAGAGTGGCACCTCTGTCAAAACCTCTGAATGGCACATGTACATCTCAACCCTGGTCATAATCCAGATGCTTTGGTGTAAATACATTCAATACAAATAAGGTTTTAAAATCAATGGTGACACGGAAACATCAACTTTCCAGGAGCTTGGATGATGGAGGATGGACATTAGTGGGTATTTTTCCTGCAGTGTCTCACTGATACTGATTATGGGTATGGCGGTGAACAGGAATTTAGAATAGTGTTCTAACCCATCAGGCAATGGGAAGTGGACTGGTTTGGCATGCAGCATTATGTACTGCAGGCTCACACTCAGGAGGGCTTTTGGAGAGCTACACACAAGTGTCTAACCAACAAAATGCTTTTGCACACTTGTTTTCAAAAAAAGGCAGCTTAAATATTTTTTATGGTTTTGTGTGTGGGTAAGATTTCCATACATTTCACCCAACTTCCATATTTCTCTCCAAATACCTTGATGTTTTTCCTTCAAATTGGTAGATTTTGCGATCCCAGTCATCATCATCAGGGGCAGGGACCTGGCCCAGTACAGTCATGGGAAGGATACCTAAACAACATAGCATATAAGGGGCACGGTCAGATCTCTCACATGTACACAAACAGGTTGGCTATTCAAGTTTTACTGGTTTAAATCTAAAACTTCTACAAAAATAATGATGATGGTTCCCGAGAGACGTGCACCAGTTTGCAAATACCACATGGTGTCCTGGTTATTGGGTGTTTGCTGTATGGCTACTCTCGTGGTTTGGGCTACACAGATTTAATTCAACAGGTAGCTGCAATGAAAAGCAGATAAGAAGGAAAAAAGACAAGCACCTCTGAGGAAAGATGTGCAAGATATTCAGAAACAACATCAGAATTACTAATTTTCACTATTTTGGCTGCAGTATCCAACCAACTTACAGAGTGGTTTAGACAAGGGATTGGTGTTTGGCAGGATAAACAACCAAAATGCTGACTGGGTTATAAAGGGCAAAAAAACAATAGCAATTTGGAGGAAATGACAGCAAGACAGAGAGGATGTCCAAAGTACAGTAAGCAGGATTATTTTGAGTCAATGGTGAGACTTTGGGGTGGGACGGAAAGCAACATGTATTCTGCTGGGTTTGTACCCTCTCAGCAAAGCTCACAAATTAGTATTTTTTTTGTTTTACAAAAGCTATTTCTGAAGGAAAGATCCACAGCTATCTGGATTCATATATCTGCGGAGTAAAGAATCAAGGATACACAAAGAAGAGGAAAAAATGTGGGACTTCACCTTGTGAAAGGGAACAGCACAAACCCTGACAACTGAGGGACTGCATGCAAAAAGGAGAGAAAACTGTACCTCTCCTGCAACTGTGGCAACATTCATTGGATATTTTGCAGGAGACAGTATACAGGATGCCCTGGTGTTTGACTCCCACATTATATGAATGTAACATACAAATTGATAGTAGCCTTCTGATTCTGTCTCTCTGTGTTTTAAATAACCAAAGATCTAAGACTTGAATAGTACCTCCCAGAAATTAGCAGCACAGATGAGTTTAGCCTTTAAAAAGGAAACTAAAAGGGAATTCAGGCATAATGAAAAGATCTGGTACGTAGGCTATAAGCAGTTTCTCAGCAAATAGCAACCAGACTTGGTTTCAACTTTACAATAAGCTGAACTTGAGAGTAAGTACACAACAGGCAGAACAATGTTTCAGTACAAATAGTTGTCAACAGCATCTATACAGAAGTAGTTTCCAGTATGCCCACAATAAACATTCCATTTAATGTGCTATCAAACCACAGGATACACAGCAGAGTAGAAGAGGAAGGAATGATCTGAGCCTACGTGGATGCAAGTATCCCAAAATCCTTTTACCTCTGTGGTTTATTTTGCTGTTGGGCTTATTATGTGGGGACACTGGATCACAAGAGAACTGCCAGCAAATCGCCAAAGGAAGAAGGGAAAAGTCGCCTCTCTTGCACTGCCTGCATCCACCATTCACAGAAAATTCCCCCATAACAGCAGTTGTCAGCTGAAAGCTTATATGAACGTCTCAAGCAGTTTACACAGGAGTTCAACTTAAGAGTGTTCACTAAAACTGAATGCAGTCTGGAGGAGGAAAAATGTTTAAGGAGCAAGAAGGTTCTCAGCATTCAGACTCATCACTTCTCAGCAACATTATGAATTTTGGTTTGTTTTTTTTTTTTCCCTGAAATGTTAATGCTGCTGGAAAACTGCATCTGAAAACAAGAGACTCAAGTTTGATAGAAACATGCATAGAAAAGCAGCCAGCTATGCCCTTCCTTCAAGGCTGGCTCAATTTCTTCCACAAACCAAGTGGCCCAAAGTCCTGTGCCCCACACACCTACTGCTCTCTGGTGGGGCTTAAGCAAACTTCAGTAGCACTTCTGCTAAGATCTTAGCTTATGTGGAACAGGACAGAGCCCTGTTGTGAATCTCACAGCTGCTCCTTTGGCCTTACTGTCACACTTGGAAGCAAGAATCAAGGAGTGATTTACCATCGTAGCTGTAAATGAGACATTCCATGTAGCCAGCAGAATGCGGGTGGTCATTTTGGTCCCCGATATTTACGGTCAGTGTGTTGGTGGAGCTCATTGGTGGGATCCCGCTGTCTGTGATCAGGATGGGCAGGTAGAACACCTTGTGCACTTCCCTGTCAAAGGTACGCAGCGCAGTGAGCAAGGCACTTCCATTGTGGAAGTCCTGCAAGTTGAAGTTAGTCAGACTATTGAAATCACTGAGAAGGTGAAAGGAGAAAGGTGCTCCGTTAGCAGCAGTGTCTCGGTCCTTAGCATACAGCAAAGCAGAGGTCTCATTCATTTGGACGACCTGTGGAGAAGCTGTGTTTTCCCAGACCACTGGGTTATAATAAGCCTCAAACTCTGGCCCGTTGTCATTTACGTCCTGCAGTGTCACTAAAACAGTGGCACTGCCAGTCAGAGGGGGCTGCCCCATATCAGTGGCAATGACAATGAGCTGGTACTGTGCCACTCTCTCATGATCCAGCAGTCCTGCAACCATCACCCACCCATCACGAGCCACAGAGAACTGGCCACCTGGATCAGACTTGTTTAGCAGCTGGAAAGAAAATCTTCCGTTCAGGCCAGAATCCAAGTCAACAGCAGAAACCTGAACAACTTTGGTACCAACAGGCGCATCTTCCCCCAAAGCAGCCACTTCATAGAACTGGGGGTAGAAGACAGGAGCATGGTCATTGGAGTCCTCCACATAGATCACACAGTGAGCGATGCTGAAAAAATCCATGTCCTCTGCTTTCACAGTCAAATTGAACACCCTCTCATGAGGCTTTTCAAAGTCAATCCGCTTCCGCAGTCGGATAAACCCACAGTTGTTGACTTCATCTGTCTCTATGGAGAACTTGCGATCGTTGTCCCCATCAAGGATGCTGAATGTCACCATGGCATTTTCTCCCTCATCTCTGTCCACAGCAGACACCACTGCAACCTCAGTGTTAATACTCGCATTCTCAGAGACAAATGCAGTGTAGATCCTTTGCAGGAAGACTGGAGCATGATCATTTACATCAGTCACCAAAATCGTGGCAGTGCCGGTCCCAGTGAGCCCTCCTCCATCTCTGGCCTCAACCACTACTAGGTACTTGTCCTCCTTCTCCCGATCCAGGGACCCGAGCACTGTATAGATGGTGCCACTAACTGAGTCAATTGAGAACAAATTCAGATTAATTTCATTTTGGACATTCTGAATGATGCTGTATGTCAGTACAGCATTCGTACCAGCCTTTGGGTCATCGAGGTCCACTGCTGTCATTTCCATGACAGGAGTGTCTGCTGGAGAATCCTCAGGGATGTGGCCCGTGAAACAGCCATCCAGCACACAGAGGAAAATGGGCGCATTGTCGTTCACATCCCTCACTTCTATGATCACATCTGCAAAGCCAGTCAGTCCCTCTCCGCTCTCATCCGTTGCAAGAACAAGAAAGCGCCACACTGATCGCTTCTCACGGTCTAACCTTTTATTTGCACTGATCTCGCCTGTGTTCTCATTGATGCTGAATTCGCTACTGGCCCCCTGTCCGTGCAGGGAATAGTTAATGGCATTTTGATCAGCTGCTTGGTCGGGGTCTGTTGCAGAAACCTGGAAGAAGCCACAGCAGGTAAGTGTTTATGTAAAAGACAAGGGGAAATCACTATTCTTTTATTGATGGCAGTTGGTATTGTGCAGACTAAATAAATAGCATGCATTTTAACAGCAAACATCTATTGGTTTGAGTCAATCAGGTCAATTACTCTTTCAATAAACGTCATGCACAGCCTAGAGAAACAAAAAGATCACATTTAGACAGACTAACATATTTTACTTCCCAGTATATTTTGGAAAGAGGAAATAACTGCAGGAAAAACCTGCAAAAAAGAAGTGGAAGAAAAAAGTGGAAGTAATAACAGATCTGCTGAGAAAATGTTTCTTGTGAAACTCTTTGGAGCTGGAGTACAAAGGCAAACAAGGGCTGTTTCTCTCCGAGTGAACAGAGGGTTGCAAAACCAGGGTGGCCATACATCCAAGCCAATTATCAGCACAGCCAGAGAGAACTCCCAGCTCCTGATTTGCATCCAGGGGTTGTTTGGGAGACTGCTAGTTGGGCCAACCAAGCAGTCTTCATGCCATGGACTGCTCTAACAACAGAACAATGAAGATGATTTAACATGCCAAGGTTAGAGGGATGGGGTGCTAGCGAGGGCGCTCAGCCTGTTGCTCTGAGACGTGCTGGCTACACTACAGCACACCTGAAGTCTTATAGAGATGAGCCAGGGGCTCCTGAAGTAATAGGAGCCAACAGGGAAACACCAGTGAAATACCTCAAAGGAATTCCTCTAAGAAGGTGGCACAGCCGACAGCCCAGCTGAAGTGCCTCTACACCAATGCCAGCAGCATGGGCAACAAACAGGAGAAGCTGGAAGCCAGTGTGCTGCTAGAAAGCTACAACCTAGTTGCCATTACTGAAACTTGGTGGGACGAATCCCATGACTACAGTGCAGCTATCAATGGCTACAGGATGTTCAGAAGGGACAGGTGAGGAAGGAGGGGCAGAGGCGTTGCCCTCTACATCAAGAAATAGATAGAGCGTAAAGAGCTGTCTCTGAAGAATAGCCATGAGCAGGTTGAAAGCTTATGGGTAAGAATTAGAAACTGAGGCAACAAAAGGAACCTTGTAGTTGATGTCTACTATAGACCACCTGATCAAGGGGAGCCGATTGACGAAGCCTTCTTACTCCAGCTACAGGAGGCATCGCGCTCGCAGGCTCTTGTCCTGCTACAGGACTTCAATCACCCCAACATCTGCTGCAAAAGTAACACAGCGCGCTGTAGGCAATCCAGGAGACTCCTAGAGTGTATTGAGGATAACTTCTTAACACAGGTAATAGACAGCCCTACCAGAGGGGATGTGATACTGGACCTGATGCTCACCAATGCATGTGAGCTCATCAGTGATGTCAAGACTGAAGGCAGCCTGGGCCGCAGTGATCATGCACTGGTGGAGTTCACAGTCCTGAAGGATATGGGTCAGGTGAAGAGTAAATTCAGAACCCTGAATTTTAGGAAAGCTAACTTAGAGCTCTTCAAGGAGTTAGTCAATAGGACCCCCTGGGAAACTGCCCTCAGGGACAAGGGAGCAGAACAGAGCTGGCAGCTCTTTAAGGACGCTTTCCACAGATCACAAGAGTTCTTAATCCCCAAGTGTAAGAAATCAGGAAAGGCAGGCAAGAGACCGGCACGGCTGAGTTGAGACCTGCTGGTCAATCTAAAGGACAAGAAGGAAATGCACAGGCAGTGGAAGCAGGGACAGGTATCTTGCAAAGAGTACAGGGACGCTGCCCGGTTGTGTAGGAATGGGGTCAGGAAGGCCAAGGCTCAGCAGAAGCTGAACTTAGCAAGGGATGAAAAGAATAATAAGAAGGGCTTCTACAGGTATGTCAGCCAGAAAAGGAAGGTCAAAGAAAGCTTACCCCATGATGAGGAAGACCGGCAAACTGGTAACAGATGAGGAGAAGACTGAGGTACTCAACAACTTTTTTGCCTCAGTCTTTACTGGCAACCTCTCTCCCCACACCTCTCAAGTGGATGGACCGCAAGGCAGGGACTGGGGGAGCACAGTCCCTCCCACTGTAAGAGAAGATCAGGTTTGTGACCACCTGAGGAACCTGAACATACAGAAGTCTATGGGACCTGACAGGATGCATCCCAGAGTCCTGAGGGAATTCACTGATGTAGTTGTCACTCTCCATGGTATTTGAAAAGTCATGGCAGTCAGGAGAAGTCCCTCGTGACTGAGAAAAGGGAAACATTGCACCCATTCTTAAAAAGGGTAGAAAGGAGGACCCTGGGAACTACTGACCTGTCAGCCTCACTTCTGTGCCTGGGAATATCATGGAACAGATCCTCCTAGAAGCTATGCTAAGGAACATGGGAGACAAGGAGGTGATTTGAGACAGCCAGCATGGCTTCACCAAGGGCAAGTCCTGCCTGACCAACCCAGTGGCCTTCTGTGATGGAGTGACTACATCAGTGGACAAGGGAAAAGCTACAGATGTTGTCTATCTGGACTTCTGTAAGGGTCCCTCACAACATCCTTCTCTCTAAATTGGAGAGGTATGGATTTTAATGGGTGGACTGTTCAGTGGATAAGGAATTGGTTGGATGGTCACATGCAGAGGGTAGTGGTCAATGGCTCAATGTCCAGATGGAGATCAGTGACAAGTGGTGTCCCTTGAGGGACCAGTACTGTTTAATATATTCGTCAATGACATAGACCGTGGGATCAAGTGCACCCTTAGCAAGTTTGCTGACAACACCAAGTTGCGTGGTGCAGTTGACATGCCTGAGGGACAGGATGCCATCCAGAGGGACATGGACAAACTCACAAACTGGGCCCATGTGAACCTCATGAGGTTCAACAAGGCCAAGGGCAGGGTCCTGCNTTCAACAAGGCCAAGGGCAGGTTCCTGCACCTGGGTCGGGGCAACTCCCAGTATCAATACAGGCTGGGGGATGAAGGGATTGAGAGCAGCCCTTCTGAGAAGGACGGGGGGGTACTGGGGGATGAAAAGCTGGACAGGAGCCAACAATGTGTACTCGCAGCCCAGAAGGCCAACTGTACCCTGGGCTGCATCAGAAGAAGCGTGGCCAGCAGGTCGAGGGAGGTGATTCTGTCCCTCTGCTCCGCTCTGGTGAGACCTCACCTGGAGTACTGCGTCCAGCTCTGGAGCCCTCAGCACAGGAA
>VZSZ01003867.1:38863-78189 GCA_013398815.1 Ibidorhyncha struthersii
GTCCAGAGGAGGGCCACGAAAATGATCAGAGGGCTGGAGCCCCTCTCCTATGAGGACAGGCTGAGAGAGTTGGGTTTTTTCAGCCTGAAGAAGAGAAGGTTCTGGGGAGACTTGTGTCGTTTCAGTTCTTGAAGGAAACTTGTAAGAAAGATGGAGAGAAACATTTTAGCTGGGCCTGTTGTGATAGGACAATGGTAATGGTTTAAAACTAAAAGAGAGAAGATTTAGACTAGATATAAGGAAGAATTTTTTTATGATGAGGGTGGTGAAACCCTGGAACAGGTTGCCCAGAGAGGTGGCAGATGTGCCATCCCTGGAAACACTGAAGGCCAGGCTGGAAGGGACTTTGAGCAACCTGATCTAGTTGAAGATGTCCCTACTCATTGCAGGGGGCTGGACTAGATGACCTTTAGAGGTCTCTTCCAACCCAAACTATTCTATGATTCTATGATTGAGTTCCAGAGTCAATGAACAGTCCCTGGTAATGTTTATTTGGTAGTATAAATGTAGCCAAAGAGTCTGTGACTTAAATGCATGAGGTACATGTGCCAACCACGCTATGCTTACACAGTTACTCAAAATCCACTATCTCTGCTTTGTAAAGGAAAGCCATCACATTTTTCAACATTTAGAATCGTAGAAACATTTAGGTTGGAAAAGACCCTTAGGATCATCAAGTTATTTATTCTGGTAAAGGAAGCAATTCCCTCATGCAAATTCAACCAGGCTTCCTTTATTGTCTTCTTTACAGAAGGCTGCTAGCTAAATCCTAATACCAGGGCTCACCACCCTAAAGAAACCAAAATCTGTTTGGATTTGTGGGGATGGATGTCATTGAGCTGAACAAAAAGTTAGATTTTGCCCTGCTTTGTGCAAACTGCTTTACCTTTAGGACAAGTACAGGCAGATCTGTGAGCTCCTCCAAGACACTACCCTGGTATTCGTTCTGAGTGAAGACTGGTGCTTCATCATTCTTATTGACAACATTGATGATGATAAGAGTGTGGTTTTCCCATTTTCCATCAGAAGCTACAAGCCGGAGCTCATAACGTTGTTCTTGTTCATAATCCAGAGGCTGAGCAATGAAGACAGTTCCAACCTCAGGTTCCACATCAAAAACTCCTTTCACATTTCCTGATGTGATCTGATACCTTAATTTGGCATTGGCACCTACAAAAGAAAGCAAATGACCACTGCCTGTCCACTCTCTGAATGCTCAATCCAGCTATACACAGTGGACCTGTATCCAAGAGAAACCTGATTTGTCCAGAATGTCACAGTGTGTGTGTGAGATAAAACACAGACACAGCCACAAAGAGAATGATCCATGTATATTATTTGAAGGGTTTGTGCATGGTAGATCGGGGGTTAGGTTTGCATTTATATTTACAAATTTAATTTGCACTCACAGACAAGCACCTCTTTATTTGTAATGAAGGAATAGTGTGCCTCTAATTTACTGTGCATTCATTTGCCAAAAATAAAAAAGTAGCATGCTATTGAAATACTAGAAGCTCTTTTTGCTCAGTGTTTCCTAAGCCTCCCATTTCAAATGACAGCATTCCTGAACTTTTTTCTTCTTTAACCACTGGATGGTGCTAAAAGGTAACAGTTGTCCTCTATTTTGAGGAAGAATTCATCTCAGAAGAACATCCCACCTGTACAATAGCAGTTGTTTGATTGCTGCAAAACGTTTAGGAACAAAAAAAAAAAAAACCCAACCAAACAAAACAACATTGGTGTTTCACGTTTGCTTATTTGAAAAGGATACATGACAGTGCATTTCATGACAGAATGTCACTTCCCAAATTAAATAGGTGAACTGCTAGGAGCAGAAAGAACTTTCGGCATTTTAAGTTGTGAGTCAGCTGTGGATGAGAAGGCTAGAGCAACACGGATGGCAAGAAAGTAAAAAGGTTGTGCTCAACATTAGTGCTTGGAAGAGCTTGGCTGCCTTTGCAGCATATGTTTGAGCATCACTTGCTAGTTGCTTTTGCCAAAATTCTCTTGAGTGCAGCAGCCGGTTTTAAATGGCCTCTTTACTTCTCCATCATGGGCACTAAGAGGCACAGGTCTTACAGCACTGCCTGCTCCCAGCAACACGTTCCTCTGGTGCTCATTTGGGCTCTGTCGCCAATGCAACAGATTGCCTTTTTTTTTTTTTTCAATGGGTTTGTTTTTTGCCAGCAAGTTGAGCTGGACCAACTCAGGAAAGGAGCAAAAAAAGCCGCAGCAGAAGCGAAACCAGGAACTGACTGGTGGTGCATGCTGTTGGACCAGCTCAGCCCATCTGGTCTCACCACACTGTAGGAGCAGTTTCACACCATCAGAGCTGATATAAGTGTGAGTCCAGAAAGAAGGTCTGGTTTTCCCTTTTTTCCTGCCTTATTCATGCCTTCTCCCTACCTTCATTTCTGGCCATGTCATCCCATATTTTCCACTGTTTGTCAGATTCTTCCACAAGCATATTCAACCCACTAACTCACCAAAAAGCACATAGATTTGGTTTTCTTGCAATAGTATTAAGTAAAACTGATTCCCAGGGAGATCTGGAAAGCACAGGAGTCAGCAAAAAGCAAGCACATGCTCAAGAGTGAGTTTTTATGTTGCCACTTGCAAAGTTACAGCAGGGTTGTGACTCCAGGTGATTTCATTCTGCCCCAGAGTGATTGCCAGCTAGCTTAACCTTTGCACTGCGAACCTGAGCACTTAATAAAAGAAAATGCTCCCGTGTTCCCAGAACTTCTCTCCTCACTTTTACTGACGCTTGAAATGCTTTATTATCTCCTGAATGCAGAGATTTGTTTGCCCATGACGGAAGTAGCCCTACACACAACACACAGTAATACTAAGAGGACTTAGAAAGACATGCAAGGTCCACTTACCCTCATCTTCATCATCTGCTGTTGCTGTCACAACAGGACTTCCAACATCCCTGTCCTCATCTATGCTGACCTCATACACCGACCGGGGAAATGCTGGAGCGTTGTCATTCACGTCACTGACAAAAATCCTTACATAGGCTGTGTCTAAGAAGGAGATGCAAGAGGAACATGCAGACTAGAAATGGCAGAGGTGGAATACCTTGTAGTATTCCAGACAGTTCACATACCACCACCACCCCCCCCAAGGCTAGAAAAGTTAAGGAACCCAATCTCTTTTACCCAATCCTTACTAGTTTTACCTGTGTTGGGCTGCCCATGCACACCAGGCCTAGCAGATTCTGAAGCGTCCTGAGACTGAACTTCAATCAAGTAAGAGGGTCTTTTCTCTCTGTCAAAAGATGCACGGGTGGAAATAATTCCTGTCTCAGGCTCAATGGTGAAGAACTGGTAGTCCTCACTAGCATCTTTCAATATTAAGTAGTGAACCTAAAAAGGAAATAGGCTGCATTTTCCACTTTCATTGGTATGTCCAAGTGCTGTGACCTCCCCCCTTCCCCAGTAGCCTCTTGGGTCTGTCTGCAAAGTAGCAACACTCTGAGAAAATATAGTTCTTCTGGACATAATTTTTCTACGTCTTTTGCCCATTTTGATATAAGAACCCAGAATTCTCAAACAGGAGAACATGTGTACCAGTGATATCAAGACCCACCAAGCCCAGTATTTAATGTCAACAGTGGCCAGCAGAAGCAGTTAAGAAAGATCATGAATAACAGAAGGACAGCAAATGTATGGAACAACATCTTCCCTCATGTCTCCCCAGTTTCTAGCAACCCACTTTGCTTTTGATCTCAGAAAAAAATGGAGCTAACTGAGAGTTTGGGTCCTGTTCAACAGGACTGAACAAATGAAAACCTCCACCAGTGAAAGCTATCCACATTTTTCCCTTTAACAAAGGTTTGGCTTCCTCCTCTGAAAAAAACATTTCCACCCCCACCCCCAAGTCATGCCCAGGGCACCACCAGGTAGTTTTACCACATACGTTGCTCTTCAGAAGTTGCAAAATGACAGTTACAGAACAGCAGATCTCTACTAGCCAGTGTTCCCTCCCAGAAGAACTAGTAGGATTTTTGGAAAAAGTTCAGGAAAATGCATAGAAAATGAGCACTTTCCTTGATAACACTGCTTTTTCCTGGGGTTGGGTCATCATGACAATGAAGGTCAAATGTTGGTTTGACCAACCATTTGTCCAATGACGGTGAAATGAAATTTATTTAATTGACCATATTTAAATGGCCATGTTTAACTGCCCATAATCACTGATGGTCAAGTAAAAAATGAGCTGAAGAAGCAAGAGTTTGGAAATATGCTCTGCAGCCACCTCCACTTATCCTGTCATGGGAGCAACCCTGACAATCATGCAGCAGTGCTTTGTCACAGTTGCTGGATCAGGATGAGCAGCTATGCTGCAGGATCCCAAGACTGTGAACAGCAACTTCTCTGCCTGCATCCCGTATTGTGCACATCAGGCACATGCTAGACAAATGCTTGATAAGTGCTGTAAGAAGTGTTTGTGGCTCATTACCCTGTCATCTGCTGTCTGCACACTCCCACTAATTACAATACTAGAACTTGCCTGTTGGGAGGAAAAGAATTGGATGTAAGGTCAAACCTCTCCATGTAGGCCAGAATCCAAGTCCGTAGCTAACACTTGAACCACAGATGTGCCAATATCAGCTCCTTCTGGCACGGACACCTCGTAGTTAGAAGACACAAAGAATGGAACATTATCATTGACATCTGAAAAAGGAGGTGATGGGGACCATGGTAAAAAAATGTTTGAAGGCTTTTTTCTACTGTATTTTTTCCCACAGTCGGAATTTTGCTTGGAGAAAGAACTCACATTGTTCATTGTAAGAAGCAATCCTACTTTGGGTGTTCCCATTTTCAAGGCAGCTGTCAGGAGGCACTTTATAGACATTGAGCAGTTTCTGGGAGACAGAGGCCTAATCTCAGCTAAGATACTAGCTAATGATTTTACCAGTGATCTGCTTATAGTAAGTCCATGAAAGGACCAGGAGGCCTTTCATCCACAGTCTGTAAAGATCTGGTTATCTACAGCAGTAGTTAATTTCAGCATTTTATTAAGGGCTGATTAACATACAACGGAAATTAAAATAGTCTATAGAGTTGATAAAGAACGTGTGTAAAACAGTCTTTCCTGGCCTTTACAGGGCGGTATAGCCAGAGTTATGTTACGCTGTAGGAACTAATGATTATTTAGGATGCAGTTGCACATTAGCCTCCCCTCATCTAACTACTGGCCAATGTCCAAAGGAAGCATGCTGATCTTCCCACTCTCGTCATCCTGCTCTAAGCCAGGGGATCCCCCTTCCCACAGGCGGGATCACGTGGCCCTGCGTCGACAGGGCTCACCGTGTTGCTCTGAGAGAGACTGACTTTCTGGAGAGAAAAGGGCTAGCTGAGATCTGACACGCTCTGCAGCTGTGTAATCGCCAGATCCAACGCAAGGGATGTGGTGGGATTGTGCAGGTGAAGGCAAGGAAGGGCTGCCCCAGTAGCAGCCATCTGCAGTCAGGTCAGACTAGGCACAAGGCTAAGTCATGTCGAGCTTATATCAAGCTCGCTTGTCTTCCTTGCCTGACCCGTTTAGAGACCTAAACTGGAAAAAATATGTCCAGCGTTTTCAAGGGCCAGTTTCTGACACGTCTTTGCCCTAAAACTGCTGTGTAGGACCAGGTGAACACAAGGGACAGGCAGGAGAACTATGGCAGCACTGACCCGGATCCATTTAAAATGCTCTGGAATCACGTCCTCCTGCTCAACCCACAACAAATCAGTCCGGTGTTCCTCTTTGTGAGACGACTAAACTCAGAAATGCTGCATAGTCCCCTACATATTTTTGCACTTTTCACAATTTAACAGCCGCATTTTAAGACAATCATTTTCCTGTGTCATGGCATAGTGCCAAAACAGAGGAGGTGTAATGACAGTTCCTTGGATCCATCTGTCTTTATGAGGAGCAGACAAAATTCTTAATATCTTATTCTGCAAACCCTTCAGCACACATTTAGTTTTACTACTGCCACATGACTCCATTGATTCTGACACACAACTATTTGCAGAAGCAATGTCTTAAATTACTTTCTTTTTTAAGTTGTCGTCATGGGCTCCCATAAATACCAATTTCCTTTCTCTCTTATATGCATAATCATCTGTGAAAACTTCTTTTCTAACAAGTTTCTTTTTTCCTATTTTATAGAAGAGAATATGTCTTGTTAGAGATAAGTTTCAGCAAATTCACTGAGCAAGGTAAAGAAAATAAGATGCTATAAAAGATTTCCTTTTCTGTGTGCTTGTGCATTAAAAAAAAGACAATTCTACATATGAAACCTTCTGGTGGTTATTTCTCCCTTAAAAATGCTTAACTTGCTTTTTTCTCCCACTAATACATACACATGTGTGCAAACGTTTTTTTGTGTGAAATACTAAGTTATTGAAAAGGGATTTTTGCTTGTGAGCAAAATGAAGTTTCTGCCAAATTCTGATACCAATAACTGCATGACAGGAAAAATCTTTTGGGACTTGGTCTATAATCTACAATGAGGCTCAGACCCCAACTTGAAGCACTCTTGCTCTACGAACCTGCAGGGTTTTTGCATTGGTGGACTGTGGTGACAAGACGATGCTGTGCTAAAGTGAAGCAGGGAAGTTGGATTCCCATTCAAATTACGACTTAGGTCTCTCATTTCCATGGTGGTGAGCGAGAAAAATGCTTTTGCTGGACACTTCACTCATTCATATTTTGATCTAAACATCTGCATATCAAAAACGACTCCACTAATGCTTCAAAAAGCAGGGACTAAAATCAGACTTGTAGTTTTATGTGGATCCACAGGAGCAGAGCCTTACAAAAAGATCCTGCTGTAAGGAGGGTTGGATCAAATTTTTGAAAATTGCACCTATTGCAAGGACCCTTGCATTTTCATTCCTAGAGTTTTCATCTCGGCATTCAGTAGAAAATTCTGAATATAACAAAAACCCCTAAACAGACACCAAACACAAACCCAACATATCTGGGCTGTTTCTCTTTTTATAGCACAGAATATTTCCAGTAATACTCGTCTCCTTTTAACAGCTTGAGGACATTAACTAGATTTCTCTTCCTATCTAAAGAAAATCTTTCCAATTACATTTATAAAAGCAGGCACTAGTGTTCCATAAACATTCAGACAGCCCATTTTTGCACTATCACATTTCTACATTTGATAACTGTACTCAGAAATTGTCTCAAATAGACCTTTTTAATGACTGCACAAAGCCTTTTACAGCATAGAAACGTACAAAGCGTTCTTAGGTGGCTTGGCATTTCATGGATGTTACCTTAATTCACAGTGTTATACTAAAAATAACAAGAATATTGTTCTGAATGAGCTGTTCTAACAGCAGCAAAGCTTACCTGTTACATTCACACAAACAGTGGTAAAGGAAGCTAAAGGAGTCATTGCTACATTTTGTGCCCGGACTGTCAGGGTGAAAAACTTAGTTGTCTCAAAGTCAAGTGGCTCAGCGACTAGAAGAGAAGCAGATCCATCAGCTCTGTTTGGCTTCAGATAGAAACGAACTGGCATGTTAGTCTCTGGAACTTGACCCTCCTCCAGATTATACGTAACCCTGGGATCACCAAGAGGGGATGTGGCTTTCATGGTCTGAAGAAGAAAAGAGCCACAACACATGTTCATGAAGCACGGGGTTGCAAGTGTTAAATGTTCAGTTTGATGGCAAGAACATACAGACATGGATGTTCTCCAAGAACTTACATGCCTGTGTGACTTGGATCAACAGGCAAAACAGAAACAGTTTACAGAGCTGAGTTTCATTTTACAACATTTAAGTTTGATGCAGGTCTTTAATCAATAGTAAATTTACCTGCCTGTAAATGTGCCAAGCAAGAACTGTGTCACTGGCTAAAGGAAATGCCTCCTCTCTCCTCCTTCCAAAACAAAAGCAATCCAAAAGGAGACCATTTCTCCACTGAGTTCTACATTTTACCAGGCAAGATGCAGAGAAAACCTAAACTGTTTGCAAGTATTACATGCAGGAGGAGGAAGACAGAAATTATCTGGCAATTTACGGAAGAGACTATCCTTAAAGGATAAGTCTGTAAAGGTTAAAAAGGAATTGGTTTGGGTTAGAAGAGCCCAAAGCACACTACAGCTGTTCCATGCTGTAGTGCTAAACTGCGAAAAGCGGTAGGAAAGAGGCAGGCAGGCAGCACGGTCTGCTGAGGATGGAGGAGTGAGGAGCTGGCCCTTGGTGGGAACACCCACGGATTTCCCGCACAGGCAGGGCATGGGTCTCCCTTCTCATTCAAAGCCGCTGCCGGCAGGAGCACACCCCGAGGGCCGTTGGTGTGAGAATTCACTGGGAAAAGTGTTGCCAGCTGGAACGCCGGCTATTCTGCAACGGGTACTGCTGACAAACACTAACGGGGTACGCAGCTGTGGGAGCTGGTAAGGAAACAGCACAGCGCAGTCAGGGTGCCGAGTGAGCATCCGTGCGCTCTCAACAGGGGGACAGAGCACAGCCGAGGAAGAAGTTGAAATAAAAAAAAGAGGGAGGGAAGTAATTGCACTTTTAACATACCACTATCTTGGTGTCACCAATGGTGTCTTCGGGGATGGTTACCCAGTATCTGCTCTGCTCCCACCGGGGCGGCTGGCTGAGTGCGTTAGTGACAGTTACTGTCAGCTCCACAGTGCTGCTTCTGTTCCCGCCATCTGTCGCTACAACATAGCGACTAACGCGCGCTGTCTGTGAAACAAAGAAGATCAAGGATATTTGCAAACCACTTTGTACAAATCAAGAGACTGCAATTCACCCTTCGCAATGGATTCGAGGGGTCGGAGGTTGCACTGTTCCCAGCAGAGTCGCTTTACCTGGGAGAGCAGGCGGTTCACGTATACCCAGCCCGTGCTGGGGTTGATCTGGAAGTATTCCAGTTGGTGCTCCAGCATTGAGTATGTGATGGCAGCATTCACACCTTGGTCGTTGTCATGAGCTGCAACACGGAGGAAACTGGTCCCCACTGGAGTGTCTTCGCTGAGGAAGTCTTTGAAAAGACAAAGGTATTGAGCAACCTGGTCTAGTGGGAGGTGTCCCTGCCCATGGCAGGGGGGCTGGAACTAGATGATCTTTAAGGTCCCTTCCAACTCTAACCACTCCATGATTCAACGATTGTCAGCAGGTCTTGCTCTGATTTACCAGGCTGTGTGTAATAGAAATACTCCTGTAAAACCTCATAGTCCCCTTCATGGGAGAGTAAATGTTTCTGTAATGAGGCCAGTTATAAAGTATCGTCACTAACAGAGTGCCTACAGTCTTCTTTCAGCTTCCCCTTCCCTTTCCCCTGGTACACTGGGTTGTGAAGTGAGCTGCTAGTGAAGCAGGTTGTCTTGGTTTGCGGTAAAGCAGGACCAATTTTGTTCAGTAACTTTGCTTCTTAGCTGGGCCTCTTCTAACTACTAAAAATTAACAGCATATTGTGCAGGCAGTGTTCACTCTCTCAGAGTGGTAAGACCTGTGTTTATAGCTGATGCCCAGGCATGGTATGTGGAGAGGCTCTTCCTTATACTTATTGCTGTAACACCCACGGCCAAACAACTTTGTTATGTGCCCCGTTGGAGGGTCAGAATTGAAAAAGCGCAGTGGGGTCCCACCTGCGGGGAGGAGCGGACAGGACAGGTGACCCAAAACTGACCAACAGGGTATTCCATCCCATGTGCATCATGCTCAGTATAAAAGCTGAGGGATCAAAGGGTCAGCTCACTCTCTCTTCCTTCAGTGGCCGACATCTGAGGAGGACTCTGTCTGTTCGTCTTGCCTTTGGTCCCAATCCTGAATGCAGATCCGGAATCCAGTTCCCGTCTGTCACTGAGTCCAGCCTGGGACTGCCCCAGTGCCAGCCGGTGTCGTGACTGTCATCCTGGGAGCTCGATATGATTTTGTATATGTTTCATTATTTCCTTTTACTTTATTATTAATATTTCATTAAAGTAGTTTAGTTCCTTCTAAACTCATAAGTCTCTTTTTCCATCCTCTGCCTCTCTCTTTGAAGAGGTGTAGAGGGGAGCATCTGTTGGTCCCATCTGGGGTCTCCCAGGTCCCCAGTAGCTGATTTGGCCTAAATCACGACACGGGCTTACTGACTACACTGCTGCTGGCTCTTGTGCCTCTCTGCGGCGGTGCCAGCAAACCACACAGCCGCCCGCACGCCCGCTGCTTCAGATCCCAGCCCAGGCTGCTGGGCTCAGCTGCTGATAACAGCCAGCTGGCATCAAAATCAATTTTGGGTGAATTGAATTCATCCTGAATGTGAGCGGCAGCAGTGGCATCACCAGCGGGAGGCAGCAGGTAATCGCAAAGCATAAAGACGCAGGTCATAGTGAAGATCCCCCCCAACAGCCCAGTGTTTTGGAAAAGCAATAAGCATTTAATACGTGCCCCTTTCCTTAGGTGTCACTCCCTCTTCCCAGCAATCCACCTGAGAGAGAGCCTGTGCCTTTGTGTCCACAGCCCTAGACGGACCAGTCCTTCTTTAGACCTGCTTTTATAAACATCATCTAAAAATCTGGTGGCAAAGAGTCGCACAGTTGAAGTACCCATTGCACAGAAAAGTAATTAATTTTCTCTTCCTAAATCCTGATTCCTGGTGGGGACACCAACAAAATGATGGGAAATTGTGAGCAATCGTTTCCTACTCCCCTCCTCTCTGCGAGGCACAATTTTATATAAAGCTATCGCATCCCTGCCGGCTGCCTCTTTTCCACACCCCACTCTTCAGATTGCTCTGGTCTGACTTTGGTCCTGCTTTTACCTCCATCCTCAGCCATCCAGCCCCAGCTCCTCGCCCAGGCAGCCATGGGTGCTTGCCCGAGGGGGTTTTTGAGCCATTTCCATGCACTAAGGCTCCATCAGCTCAGTGTATTGAAACAGCCCTGGCAGTGGGAAGGCTGTCCCAGTTAGGTTTAGACAACCCACTCAGTCCAGTTAATGACTTCTTGTTCAGAAACCATTTCATATCTTTCATCTCCTTTGTATGTGTCTCCTTTATAATTTTTTGAGGTAGGACAATCAGATTTGCACACTATTTATAAAGTGGAGTGGTCATGTTTTCTGTTTGCTTTTCTGCCTTAATATCTGCAGTCTGCGGCAGCAGGACAGTAAACCTTAAACCACCGCCACTGCTTGCTCCACAAACACAAATTCGAGCTCTAATTAGTTTCCCTAGTCCCCCAGGACATTTAATTGGCCTAGGATTCATGTCCCTGGTATGTCAGTAACAGCCAAAGCTGCTCTCAGAAGAGATTTACTGGCACTAAAATAGATTAATGAAAATGGAATTTATTGCTAAGAAACACTGTAAAATATCCTTTTTGTGTGTTTAAATTTATGCTCTTATAGTCAAATCCTGTTAAATCGTATTGTAAGAAAAAATACAAAATTACTTGGAAGGGCCATGTTCTCTCATTTCATGTACTTCTGCTTGCTGCTGGCATAACTCTAACACTTCCTATACCATCCCTACTGCATAGAGTTAAGCATTTCTTTCATGTCTGCTTTGCAGACAGATGATAAGATGCATGGTTTAACTCAGGGATTTGACTAACATCCCAGTGTAGAGGAATAAAGAACCAGCAGTTTCCAGGAATAATAGAAACCTATGACTAATGGCATTTGATCTTGTTAAAGAAGCTGCTATTTTTAGTTCTATGACGTGCAAACATTGATTACTTATGTATAGATGCTGGAAAAGTGCTATGCATAAAGTGACCTCATTATTTGCTGTTTCCCCATCCCAAAGGACTGCTTTTGCTGCAGGACCTTTGCTGGTTCTCTGTGTTCATGAAAAAAGAAGAAAATCTGCCCATTCTTCACAAGTGCTGAAGTCATCGTAATTACCAAATGCAACCTCTCAGCCTCACTGCTTTTGAAAAAAATAATCCTGGGCAGTTTCACCTGAAGGACATGTTTGAAGGTAGAGTGGAAAGGTTCATCTTTGCACAAACGTTACCTTTACCTCAAGGACTCCTCTGCTCTGTCCAAACATATTTCTCTCTAGTGAGATCACTCCCACCTGACTTCTCAGCGCTGCTTTGGCCAGGTTTGCAGAAACCACAGGTAGGAATGCAGAAATGGCTATTCCCAATCTGCACATTTTAACCGATTTGGCACTTGGAGTTAGTTGCTATAAGATACTCTAAAAAGTGCAACACAATTTTCTTTCTGCCCCTGTACATAACTATGAAGTATAGCTGTATATTTAGGCTATTTTCTGGCAGGTCATTTCTCCCTGTTAACATCCTGCCATATAAGCATCCAACCTCTTTTTGAATCCTGCTAAAATGCTGGCCTCTGTGATGCTAAAGATGACTTACTTATGAGCCATCTTCATCTTAATAAGTCATTGGTCACTGCTTGACTTTTCCACAAACTGGCAGAACATCTCCAAAACAGAGTTGTTGTCACATGCATCATCAGCCATTTTTTGCCGTTCTTGCTGAGGCAGTTACACAAGGGAGGGCCTGTCCTGGTCTACCAACTAGGGAGTACGCTCATTGCTTGTGGGTGACACCAAGTGTAGAAGGTCTGAGCATACTTAAGTGCAGGATTCTACTGCAGAAGCATCTACTGAAATTAAATGAAAGACTGATGAAAAGCACGTCATGTGGTGATGAAAAAGGGAAAGGCACCAGGGCAAACGGGAAAGGTGAGCTCAGCAGCACAGTCACAGGAGGCATCAGGGCTCACAGCCAGTCGCAGGCTAGAAGCCAAGGATTTTGGGCTGTTTGACAAGAGATAAATACCACTCCAGCCTATTCGAACAGAGGTGCTGTGGCATAGAGACACAGATGACAATTGCTCTTCTAGTCAGGGTCAGTGACTTCTCAGCTAGGATGTCACCTTGTGTTTTGGGGCATTGAATAAAAATTCACTGTGCAGAAAAACTGGGCAGGGAAAAGCTGCAAAGGGAAGGGATCAGATCTGCCTGATCTGTGTCAGATCAATGTTTTTAAGAGTATTACAATGAATAAAGAGGACAGTGATTAATTCTGCATATTTCCACTGACCAGGTTAAGCAGTAATTGGCTTAGTTGGCAGCAAAGGAAGACTGGTCACCTAAAAACCAGACCACTGGAACTACTACACAGGTTCATGTTGTGCTACTGGGACAAGTAGTTAAGAAACACTCACACTGATAACGACTGTTCTCGAACTTGGGATCGTTGTCGTTGACATCAGCAATAAGGACGGTGACCTGACACGCGCCTATCAGCGGTTCCTGTGCCTGGTCAGTAGCAGTAACAGACAGCGTATACTCCCTCTGCTTCTCCCGGTCAAAACTCTGTGTGGTTGTGATGACTCCTGGGAACACAGACATCTCCTGTTCTGCATGTCACAGCCTCGGGACTGAATTTGCAGAAAGGGACTGGTACATCTCCCGCACAAGACGAAGCTCTGGCCACACACAGCACAACCATCAAGCTTAATCCACACCAACCCTGCAATGCACGTCTTGGACAAGACCAGCTCCAAGTCCCCTGTCTCTCCCTTCTTCACATGCCACATACTGCCAGGGGTCTACAACTTTCTCTCCTGCTGCCCTGATAAGGAGATTCAGTCTGAGTACCTTGTTATCTCACTCCTCATGGAGCACAGAAGGACTTTCTCCTCATTGAGAGGCCTCTTTTAGGTTCACTCCAGTGATAGTCCAAGTAACTGAATATTTCCAAAACAACTCATTATTACTCGGGGGAAGAGTCACACCACAGAAGGCACAAGTGATGTGACCAAAGTCATCTCTACTATGGGAGCTGGAGGCTGCTTCGTTGAACAGATTAAAATAGGGTAGAACCACATAGCTCAGTTAATAAATTGAACATTTTTCTCCCAGTATTCAGCTTTTGCTCTCTACTGACAGTCTCTTCCTGTCTCAGATCTTTTCTTCTGGTTGGGAGACTTTACACTGGCTTTCTGGAGGCCACTTCCAGACCTATGTTTTTACTATGCTACGGACTGGGATTCTGCTGCTCTGTTGTCAGCCCTTCCAGTCTCCTGTGCAGTCCGGGACATGCACATATCACATCTTACTGTTTTGACTACAGAAACATCCACACCATTTATAACTACTTCATCTGTAATGCATCAATACTGTCTGTCACTGCCTTGTTCTGGTACAAGGGTTTTGCCCTGCACTGGACCTCCTATTTGTGCATGAGATGAGAAATAAACCATTTTAAAGAACTGTCAGACCACAATGAAGGGAAGAACAAACTCAAGCTGTTAGAGTCACATTTTCTGCTCTGCATTTTTATAGCTACGCTTGATCCAATAGGAAGATAACTGATGCAGAATAGCTTTTTATCTTCTTATTGAACTGGGGTTTGTTTCCCTACTTAATTTGTCATTTAAATCACCGTCGTCTTAATTCAATCTATGCTCATGGCTATGCATATACCCTGGACTTTTTCCAGTGTTTATTCCTCAAGCTGTTATTGCTAACCCAGCAGTTACACTGTTAAAGCATGAGCCCACTTGGACACACTCACTGTGGCATTCTCATTACAACACAATGCCATTTTCATTTTGTCTCCACAACCTGAAAGCTACTGACCTGTGTCTGGGTCAATGCTGAAGCCTAGGGAAGCTCCGTCTCGATGCATGAGCCCATACTTCACCTCTCCGTTAACGCCGAGGTCTGCATCGTAGGCCTCTACCTGTTGCACGTACGTGCCTGGAGGCTGATTCTCCAGAACCCAGGTGCTGTCGCTGTAGTAAGCGCACTAAAAATACACCCAAACATCCAACCCTATTTATTACACAGAGCCACAGGAATTGCTGCACAGTGTCAATATTTTTTTCCAGCACATCTGAGAAGAACTCAGAAGAAAATCACTTCTATTACTTATATTCACAAAAGAAATCAAGCTGTAGGGAAGAGGAAGTGAAAAAGAGAATGAAGACCACATGTTCTCTCACAGATTCATTCTGCTCTGCAGACGAAGTCCCTTCAGCCCGCTGGGAACCACCACGCCCAAGAGGAGTCTATAACCCCAGTTATGGATAGGAAAAGAATATCTGCAGAAAAAACATCTTACCTCTCTGAAGACAGGCTTGTTGTTATTAATGTCGTTAACTCCTACAATAACCTCAGCAAAACTGCTGAGAGGGGTAGGTCCCCCCGAGGCGTTGTCATCTATCGCAGTGATGTTCAGTATGTATTGTGGCCCTTTCAGGTTGGGTGGTGGGTTTTTGCGGAGTTTAATGATACCTACATTTGGAAGCATAAAGTGTTGTTTTATTTTACTGTATAAACAAACAAACAAAATCAAGTGAGCATCACATTTCTCTGCTGTTGGTTCAGTTCATATTTTGGTTGCAAAGCATAGGAATCGGTCGTCTTAGACCATACAGTCCTTGGACCAGGACCCCAAGTTTTGGTTGATTTTTTGAGAACGAGCATCATATCAAAAAGCTAGTTCTTGCTGATATAAAACATCCCCATTTGCAGATTATATAAATATGGTGCTTTCTTATGGCTTTTGACACACAGGTGAAGCAGAGTCAATACAGATTAGACAGCAAATAACTGTGTTCTGAAACATCTTTCCTTACCTTTCTGACTATCCAGCTCAAAGTTTCCCTCCTCATTGCCTCCTGTAATCAGATATAGCAGCCCATCTCCATCAGGGTCCTTTGCCCGAACGGTAGCCACTAAGGTACTCGGACCAGCATCTTCCGAAAGGAAAGTTCTGTAACTGATGGACATTAGGGAGCAATGGCAGCATGTTCAGTACCAGAATAATGATCGCCATATTAACCATTAGCCAAGGAGTATAAAGTCATTATGAATGTAATCTTTTTTAAGCTTTCAGCATGCAATCATGCAATCTTTAATCAGCTTAAGATGAGACTTTGAGCATCTTTGTTCAGTATGTGTTTTTATGTATATGTTCAGTATTTTAGGATTGTAATCCTGCATTTTTGCCATACACAATTTCCAAGGATCCTTTGGAAGATATCAATATGCACCTTACTACATTGCACTGCAAACCAGGATCACTCTTCTCATCCTCTAAAGATAAGAAAAAGGACTAGTATTTGTTATGCAGAGTTTGTTATGTCCCTCTCTATGAATGGAAAGCATCAGATACTACAGACATGCATGTAAAATGGTATTTCATTTTGTAAATAAATGTATTTATGTTTTATATTTAAAACATGTCCATACTTTAAACTTATGCAAAAAAATACAAATTGTTTTAATTCAGGAAACAAAAGAACACATTTTAAACAAACAAGAAGTTCCTTTGCACAAAACAAGAAGGGACCATTTAGCTGAGTGATATTAAGGTTACACGTATGGGCAGCACCAGTAAAAACCACAGCAGGCGTTCAAGCTGGCTTACACAGACTGGGAAAAGACAGGAGCCTCATCATTCACGTTGGCCATTCGAATCCGCACAGACGCCGTCCCTGTCCGAGGGGGATGTCCTTTATCGACAGCTATCACCACAAATTCATACATATGGTTTGCTCGCTCAAAGTTCAGCCTCTGGTTAGAATTGATGACCCCGTGACGCGTGATGGAAAAATCAGTGCTCTGGATGAAGTAAGTGATCTCAGAGTTGGAGCCGGAGTCGCAGTCTGTTGCAACCACTATTAGAGAACACATTTAACAGAACGGTCGTGCTGCAGAAGAGGTTTGGTTATGCTATTTCATACCAATGTTATGCCATTTCTTACCTTCTTTCTGTTTTATCCATAAAAGCTTGATTTTTGTGGTAAGAGTCTGGGAACTCAGCAGGAGGCTGGGAGTAAAAAAGCAAAACAACTCTTCCCCCTGCTCCAACCCAGCCTGAGTGATCACAGCAAGGCGAGTTTGCAAGAGAGCCGCGATCCCAATACTACACAACATGCTTTGTACAAATAGCAGTCAACACTGGTAATTACCGTACAATCAATATGCATGTTGGTAGAACAGTATCAGTCATAAACTGTGTCCTCACCCTCTCCAGGGATGCCGTTCAAATTTAATTAGCTCCCAGCTATGTTAAAGCTAAAGTACTTTTTAATTACCTGGTGCTTCAAGGTACAAAGAGTGATTAAACATTCCTCCCCAGCAAGTGTTTATTCAGTACTTTGTGTGTCCCATCTGCTCAGAAGCAGCAAATCTGCAGAACAAAGAGCTAGAGCTCACAACATAGTATCAAAAGTGATTTTTAAGAACAGGAGCTCACCTTTTTAATTACTCTGTCATTTTTCTAGCCAAACAATGAGGCTTCTACTCATACCCACACTGGTATTAAACAAACTCTTTGTTCTACCGGGTGGGTACAGACGCAGACATTGCGGTAGCGCACAGCTTTTTGGAAGCACAACAGTGATTGCAGTGCATGGCAGACAGCTACAGCCTCATCCAAAAATGACATGAAGAAACAAGGACGCCTCGCTACCAGAATATTAACTCAAAGGGGTTAATTCCCCTCAAAGATTTCAAAAAGCTCAGTGAAATGCTGTGAAATGCTTTAGTGGAAAGTTACTCATCTGGGTTTAAAAGGACATTTAGGGTGGTTGTACCGTTTTGTTTAACATCTCTCAAAATCCTGCTGTGAATACATGTTTGGGTGTGTTACAGACTACAAAAGCAAAGGCTTTAGAGTTAATCCCTCTCTTGCTGTACTGAAAAATGAAATATATTAAAAACTCAAGAAAAATTGAAATGAAATTGACTTAAACCAGTTAAATTTAGTGGTTAAGTATTGTTTTTAGAAAGACTTGCAGAAAGTGAAAAACATATTTGATTTGAAAAGTTCCAATTTAATCTACAGAGTCATCGTGGGGACTTTGTAACCATTCACGAAAATACATTTTATAGACTTAACGATGATGAAAACATCGACAGATATTTTCTGGCAAATAGGGAATGTGATGCTTGCTTGTACATGACAAAAATGTGCCTTACTTCCCAATAGCAACTGGGAATTCCATTCCCCTTCCCCTCCATTCCACCCTGCAAACTGATCTGCATCGCAAAGGTATTTCAAGGATCATATAGCAACCACAAAAGGTCTGTGCTAGCTCTACCCATGCTCTAAGCTAGCCTAGTGCAAGATAACTCCAGCTCAAAGCCCAGTATGTTAGCACAAAGTTGCAACCACAACTCTAATCCTTGCTCTGCTGGCACAGTGGTGCAGCTGAAGGACTACGCTAACCTCTGCTGAGAGCATCCCTCGATGCTTTTCAGATCATAGCTTGTTTGCATCCAGACATCCTGAAGCACCTGCAGTGAGCGTAAATCTGTCCGTAATGGCTAAGTAGACTGACTCAACTAGCGTAGCATCAGCGCTACAAACATGATACTCTGAGCGTGTTAAACTAAAAATGGTTGACAACTAAACCCTACATTTACATCATCCACAGTTTTAACAAGGGCACATATCATTGCATCTTTTTCGTTATAATTGATAGCAACCCAGTCAGTCACAGAATGGCCAAGGTTGTCTTGAATTTGCATTTCTTTTTGTTTGTGGGACATACAGAGCTCCTTTTTTTCTTTTTTCCTGAGATGATACTTGCTTTGACAGTCAGAGTTAGTGGCACAGCACTCATATGGCACAGGGTACAGGTGACCGTACACACCGCTTCCTTGCAGCCACTGCCAACGCTGCTCAGCCCTTCAACACCAAGTGAGCATTCACCCACCCATTTTCACTGACTGTCACTACACTCCCACCTCACTTTTTTTTTTTTAAGAAGGCTCTTTTTCTTGAAATGTAATCCATATGGCAAGACAACCAAACAGGATACAGTTGTGAACCATACTGCACAACTTTGCCGTTCTGCTTGCTTTGGACATGGGATATACTTTTCTTCCCCACAACTGGGTGAATTTTGATCAGCTTTACCAGTCTCCTGGAGAGAAGAGCATTCATCTTTTTAATGAGACTCACACGCTCAGAAACTTTTAGGAGCTGATCATGCCAATCAACTTATTGCTTCCCAAGGGCTGTTAAACCAAAAACTGAGCCACAGCAAGCTCTGAACTCCCTTGATAAGCATTTAGAGAAAGCAGACCCTGCAGCCCTGTTAGCAGCATGTGGCTATGCAAGGGAAGCTAAGCTTCTTATCACCACTGCGTCCTGCATGTGTTCAGCTTCAAAATTGGGAAATTTACATCATTGTCTTCAAAAGACAAATCTTAGACATGTTAATTTTTGCCAAGTCTTGCCTTGGCACTCACCCATTTCTCACATGGTTCACAACCTCTCTGAGGTCTCAGCCCGTGTTCCCGTTACTACCCCAGTACCTGCCCCTACTTCCAGTTTGAATACTGACAGAGAGCCTGTAAGCATTCTCCCAGTTTTAGGCAGAACACATCTGTGGCATGTATCACATCATGAAGACTACGTCAGATCTCGAGACATCTTTGAAGGCATTTAACTGACACCAGTAAAACGGGTTGGAGAATGGACTTTAATTCCTTGTCTGTTGGACTCCGTAGACTGAGACAAAAGATGTAGCAGCATCCAAGTTCAATCCATATTTATGCAATCACGGTATTTTGAGAGTGACCTTGAAGTTTTGGTTGGAATTTAGGGCTTAAAAATATTTCCAACAGCTTTAATCTTTCAACAGGATACTCTTCTAGCCTTTAAAAATGTCATCTGTGCACTCAGGGTTTACATGCAAGTGATATGCGGCCATGTTAAACACAACAAACTTGGAATGATGACTGGTAAGCCACAACCATAAATATAAAAGTTCACAGGCTTTCCAAAGGTTTCTCCTTTAACATTTTCTCAGTCGGTTATACAGCTTAATACCTATTCGATAAAACTAGCTGCCCACTTAAAAAAATGGGCTTTTTCTTAACACATTAAGAAAAGGAAAACTAGTTGCAGTTGCTTCCAGGACACAAAAAGATGACCAAGCTGCATTAAAAGCCAGCCACAAGATTTAAATGAAACAAGTTATGGCAATCCAGTAAGTCACTGCCTGTCAGCTGCCTTAACTGCTCTTGAGATACCCCAGGGTCCCTCCTTGGGCACAGCTGAGAGACCCAGCATGGTGGTCTTCAACTGAAGACACTCCCAGCTCTACTTCCAGGATACCTAAAAGCCACTTACAGATCTCCAGGAAAGCTACCATCCACATCTTACAAAGGCAGTGCCTGCTGTGGAAGAGCCGGCACTTCCTCACGGTAAGAACATGAACATGGAACACAAACCGGCAAGTCCGTGGCAAGCCTGAAACAAAAGGTACCAGGATGGTCCTCACCTTGCAGTAGAGACGTGCCGACAGGAATGGTTTCGAGAATGTTGTCTCTGCTGTAAATGGAGTGCTGGAATTCAGGAGAACAGTCATTTTCGTCGGTGATATGGACCATGACCTGAGACAAAAGGACATGATGAGAGGCGATTTTAGTTTCTACGCTTAGGAAAACGGGCACCTCATTGCCTGGGCAGTCATTGCGTTTGGAGTTATCCCGTCCTTACATCCCCGATGCTAAACTTTTCTTCACACTGCTGTAACACAGAGAAGTATTATCTCCTTCAGTTCCAAGCAGATGGGAGGCAAAGCCAAAGAGAAACAAGAGGCATTTCACAGAGCCTAAATCTGAACCCAAATCAGAGCTCAGCCTTCTGCCTGCACCATAGGGCCTCCTCCTGCCTGAGCATCTTCACGAGTTTTCTAGGCTATCCCTGTGTGTAACTGGTCCCACTAACGAGGTAACGAAGATTGCAGAGACAGTGGGTAGAGACAGTGGGTAGGAAGTGAAGTGATCCACGTACCTCAGTCACGCTGCTAAGACTGCTCTCGACTTCCATGGCTTTCAGTAAGAGGTGATAGAGGTGGTGCTCGCTCTCGTAGTCCACCGGGTGGGTCAGGCTGAGCTCCCCGCTCTCCTGCCTCACCCTGAAGAGCCCACTGGGGTTCGTCAGCAGAGTGTACGAAAGAGGCTGGCTCTGGAAAGAAACAGCCTCAACAACTGCTACTCTGTAAAGAATGAGAGAATAACCCTTTGCTTCAAAACAACAATAAAAGCTGTCTCCTGAGCACCTAGGAGAGGAAGGTGAGGATGATGAACGGTGAATAGCTCACTCTCTGTCAATGCTGGGCTCAGCTTTGTATTCAGACTGGAAACCCTTGTGCTACAGGGAGCCCATCTACCCTCTCTTCTCTCACCAGACTAATCCCCTGACATAGCAGGGCTGGAATAACAACCCATTTCAACCCCCTACTAACATGAAAACATCTTTTTCTTCCCTTTTGTACCCTTCTAAATATTTGAAGGCACTTACTGGTTTAGCTTCAGTTACAGAGATAACTGAGCTACTACTATACTTTTGACTTTCTTTGAAGCTGTATATTCAGAAAAGGAACTGGTTCAGAGATGGATGGGAAACCCATGAAGCACAGGGCCTTTCCAGACCCTGCTGTCCCCCTTGTCAGGACATGAAATGAATGTTTGCCTCCCTACTGTGACTTATGCTTTAAAGCTCCACCTCTCGCCGCGGTCTCTGGCCAGCGTGACAATATACTTTAAGCACATCTCAGTGAAAGCTCCAGGGAAGGAGACAAATTTCCCTCCCATTCAGTCTCTTTTAAGGAGTAAGTGGCACGTCTCCAGCAATTTTTCCTACTTCATTAGCTTATTTTGAGGTTTCCTACTCTTTAAAGGCCCTATGGCACTGCTCCACCTACTACTTGGTGCCTTAGAAGCCAATGCTGCTCTCAAGCAGCTGAGCAGTGACAACAAAACCAGAGCCAGCTTGGCAGCATCTCCCCACCGTGGCTTGGCTTAGCTACTCTTCACGCAACCGCAGAGCCCCTTGGAGACTTAACTGTATCTATTTGCACTTCACACTGGCGTTGTTATCTCAAGAGTCTGGCAATGACTTGCCTTTCCGAAAATTTAAATACAAGTCAAACCAGATACAGACAACTCCAAATCTGGCTAATCAAAAGACAGTATTTTTCAAGCACTCATTTACATCTGAAGGGCTCCAGGAGATGCATAGCCAGGAGTTTGGCTGTTCTAATTCGTGATGCAATGCAATAAGACCCCAAGAGCAATAAAATGATAATTTCAGCAGAATTCCAGAACCCCAGACTACACCATGTGCCACACTCTCAAACACCAGAAAAGGCATAATTTCTTTTAGAAAACACAATGCTATTTTTAAAGTGTAATTGGCAAACGCATATGCATAGCCCTGAGAAGGAACAACACAAAATTTCACTTCACTCTGTGAAGTTCCTCTCAGACTGCAGGGAGGGAGCTCACCCAACAAAGTACAACTTACTTTTCTCCTGCCGGAGTATTTTCAGGGACAAACACACTGTAGGACATGTTAGTGAACTGCGGAGGTCGGGAGCCCGCCAGGATGGAAATGGAGGCGTAGGGGCTTTTGTTGCCGTACTCATCGGTGGCTTCCACAGTAACCACGTACTCCTTGTTCCACGTCAAAGGCAAACCAGTCGTCATGATAATGCCAGTATCCTTATCTACTCGGAATCGCTCTTCACCACCTATAAACGCACAAAGCTAGTATGAAAAATGCCCCACAGCAAGAACATTTGCATCTGCACTATTTTAAGGTAAGCTATCCTCAAATCATCTACCTACGTCCTTGCATGCACTTCTTTTTTTCTCTCCAGTTGAGCACCTTATCTTTCACTCACACCGTGCTCTGTTGACCAGTGCAGTGCAGAAGAAACGCGAATGGGCGAGAAATGGAGCCTTAAGCTAACGGTAAGGCTGCAATCGATTTCAAAGTAGAAGTAAAGCAAAGAAAGTGGCAGCAAGAAAGATTACCATCCACATAACTCTTTACTTAAAGCACCTCTGCTGTCTACTTGTTGTACTTGCTGTATCGTTAAGGATTCCCCAAGGGAAAAATCTATCAACGAAATGATAAAACGGGAAACTGTTAAGAAAAATCTGCAACTTAACAGAATTTTACCATTTTTTTCAGAATAGACCTACCGGCAATGAGTGTGTATGTTATCCCAGCACTGGTGTTTTCATTGTTACTGTAATATGCGACAAGCTGGTAGATGAGAGTGCCTTTTCGGGCATCTGGATCGACACGTGCCAGGTAGGGGTATGGGTACATGCCCCAGGACAGAAGTTCCTCTTCTGGGGCAAGGAGCGTCACGTGGCAGAGGTACCAGTCATTATCTGCAAAAATATGCACAGATTTCTAGACAGCTTGCTCACTAACTTTAGTCAGGAATGTTTAAAATCTTATCCACTAGTATCTGTAAACAAACTGAATTGCCCATCACATTCATCCTACTGCCTGCACAAAAAAATCAATACAGATATGGACTTCGGCAGCTGGAGGTGCATTAAGTGCAGTTATCAGCTAATTAAAAATACTTTCAACAATAGCTTTTAATTAGTCAGATATGCATATTAAATATTTTGTCAGTTACACCACTTACCACAACACAGTTTTAAGTGTGTACTTATCCAGACTCGGGCGAAATTTGTCTATTATATTTTCAACAAATTCAGCATAGATGTTACTAGTTTTACAGATCAGGTTTAGGACTTATTAAAATATTTCACTTAAAAAACAGTGGAAGTGGCAAGCCATCAAAACCCCTTAAAATTCTTCCTGCTCTAACACTAATTTATTTAGTTTCCTCAAACTGCTGGATATTCAAGGACAGGAAGACTTCCCCTTCTGCCTGCAGCATCCCATCTGGTTGCACCTTAGGTGAGTGGAACACTGGCTTTGAAATGGAACCGCTCCAGGGCAAAGCCCTGGGGCTTTGCTCCTGCAGGGAGAGGCAAGTGAAGAGGCAGGGCAGCCAGCCACTGCAGGGACAGAGCCAGCCCTAGGTTCTGGCGGGGGAAGCACAGCACAAACTGCTCCCTACAGGGCATGGAGGATCTGGGGTCGGCAGCAAGCACCTCTATCTGGAGAAAACGGCACTTACGTTGACTGCGCCTGTATTATTTTGGGGCTAAGAAGTGAACTCCGATACCTAAAACAATGGGTGCAGACAATTGCAGCTGCCCAACCTTGGACAGACAGACTTGGGAGCAGCCTGGAAGGACCTGCACCACTGAGCATCTGACCTACATCCCCTCTGTTCTCCAACCAGTAGCATGGTCTGAGGGTGTTCAGGTAGCAGCGTTGACAATCAGTGGGACAACTCCTGCAATCACCCCAGATCTGTTCCCAGGGTGACCGTGCCACCACTAGTGCCAGCCCAAGAAAAGGGGTGAACCCCTGATGTGCAGAATGTCCACAGGGAAGAAAGAGAAGAAACCTCCTACTGCAAAGAACCCATGGAGATTTAATCACAACATTTCTACCTCTTGGGAGATCTGAATTCAAACCTTTTGAAGTCACAGCAACTTGCTAATAGATGCTAAAGGTACATATGAGCTTCTTGAAGAAATTTTCCTAAGCGTATTTGTGTTCCAGACGTGTCCCTCAGATTTGACTTCAAATCAAAATGAATCATATGCTATATGAATTATATCAAAAGGAATTCTATGAATTATTATATTGAGTATATAAAATAAGTTCAAATAAAAAAAGAAGAAACTAAGCGTAGAAAAGGGGGAAGTAGGAAAGTACATACGAGAAATGCACATTGTCTGCCTGATAAAAATATGGTCGCATACTTGAACAAACTACACTGAGGTTGCAGGTCTGTTAAAGGCTACATCATCAAATGAAACACCCACCCAGCTGTACATACGTCTCATACAGGAAACCCTTGATCTCTGTCCTCAGGAAGGACACATTTCACGTAGGATGGAAGAGGACAGCAGCACACGGACAAAACCAGCACCAAAGGCAAGAAGTAAGCTAGGCATTCCAAACAAATTTTAACTGTAGACCTCAGAGATCCAATACTAAACAAAAGACTATCCACAGATAGAGACATCTGCTGACATGCAAGACCTGTATTTATGAGCAGCCTTACCCCACAGTAAAAACACCTGCTGGACAAATTTACCAGAGGTAATCGTTCCCAGGAGGGAAAGGACTTCATTGAAGTTTTGTGGGTTTTTTAAAGTATTTAAAATAATTTAAGACATGGTTTCTTTAGCTAGAGGAAATTCTTAGATTATATGGTTTCTGGTTTTCTAATGTACCAACATTGCATACATGGGGACATTTGTTAAACACCTCCAAGAATTTTTTCTCTGTATTGCTCGATGTAATGCAAGGCACAACCCTCAGCATAAGCTACTGGCTTACAAGAGCAGCTGTAGCAGTCGGTATTTTATCCATAGCCAAGAGGGAGAGCTGAGAAATACACATCTTAATTAACCCAGCTACAGATGGTGTGATTTTGCTAGGGCCAAGTAACAGAATGAAAACTTGTAGGCACGCGGCATTAAAAAAGGGTTTTGTTCATTCAATGGTCTAATTCGGGCGGTTCTAGTTTCTGTGGAGATGAATATCTAGTTAAGCATTTTTCCCATTTAGTGAAACTTAGAGAATGATTTCAAAGAAGTATTATTACATGGCTTATTCCTTAATATTGTCCCATGTAGGTGATCCAAGTGTTAAACACCAATCAGTAACGGTCCTAATCCTGCTGTAAGAATTGTACAAACCCCACCATGTCAAAATGTCAGCCCTAAACCAGAGCTTTATGCTGTAAAAAAGACAGACAAAGGAATAAATTTCACTGAGTTCAGGACACCATGCCAGGGGAAATATTCATGTTATTCAAATTAACAATAATTTCCTGGACTTCTACAAAACATTCACCTCCTCCCTCTCTGAAATGTGTAGACTCGTAGAATCACAGAATCATTCAGGTTGGGAAAGACTCTTAAGATCATCGAGTCCAACCATTAACCTAGCACTGCCAAGTCCACCACTAAACCATGTCCCTCAGCACCACATGGCTACGTGGCTTTTAAATACCTCCAGGGATGGTGACTCCACCACTACCCCGGGCAGCCTATTCCAATGCTTGACAACCCTTTCAGTGAAGAAATTTTTCCTAAGATCCAATCTAAACCTACCCTGGCATAACTTGAGGCCATTTCTTATTGTCCTATCACCTGTTACCGGGGAGAAGAGACCGACACCCACCTCTCTACAACCTCCTTTCAGGTAGTTGTAGGGAGCGGTAAGGTCTCCCCTCAGACTCCTTTTCTCCAGGCTAAACAACCCCANGGCTACGTGGCTTTTAAATACCTCCAGGGATGGTGACTCCACCACTACCCCGGGCAGCCTATTCCAATGCTTGACAACCCTTTCAGTGAAGAAATTTTTCCTAAGATCCAATCTAAACCTACCCTGGCATAACTTGAGGCCATTTCTTATTGTCCTATCACCTGTTACTGGGGAGAAGAGACCGACACCCACCTCTCTACAACCTCCTTTCAGGTAGTTGTAGGGAGCGGTAAGGTCTCCCCTCAGACTCCTTTTCTCCAGGCTAAACAACCCCAGTTCCCTCAGCCACTTCTCATAAAACTTGTGCTCCAGACCCCTCACCAGCTTCGTTGCCCTTCTCTAGACACGCTCCAGCACCCCAATGTCTTTCTTGTAGTGAGGGGCCCAAAACTGAACACATTACTTGAGGTGGGGTCTCACCAGTGCAGAGTACAGGGGGACAATCACTTCCCTAGTTCTGCTGGCCACACTATTTCTGATACACACCAGGATGCCATTGGCCTTCTTGGCCACCTGGGCACACTGCCGGCTCATATTCAGCCCTCGCTGTACCTTGGTAAAATTCTGACACTAGCAAAGCCTCAGATCACAGACTCTCAGGATGGCTGAGGCTGGCAGGGACCTCTGGAGATCACCTGGTCCAACCGCTCTGCTCAAGCACGCTTACCTAGAGCCGGTTGCTCAGGACCATGTCCAGATGGCTTTTGAATATCTCCAAGGAGGGAGACTCCACAACCTCCCTGGCTAACCTGTTCCAGTGAACTAAAGTTTTGGGTACTGGATTTCAATAAATATGTGGACCGGCTGGCAAATGTCCAGAGAAGAGCAAAGAACACCACCAGAAAACATGGCCTGTCAAGAAGGGATTTTCAGGAGACTGCAAGAGACATGCTAACAGTGCTATAAGATGCCGAAGGACTGATGTATGAAGTCAGTTAGCTGTTCCCTACCTCACGAAACAAAAAGTAACAAACCCTCATTCCCAAGGAAAAGATTTGCATTAGATGGTGGGGGGGAATCTCCCAGCCATTTTTGAATTATAGGGATAATGGAGCACTTGATAGCTGCTGGAGGGGTGAGATATCATCCATCAATGAGATCTTTAAGACCTGACTAGACAAATATCTGCCAGCAATCACTCTGTTATAGCAAAGCCTGCCTCTAGGCAGGGGCACGGTACCAGCAAGACTGTTAAATCCTTTCCATCGCACTTCAATCTCCCTGCCCTTCAGCTTTTGCATCTCATTGATTTCTGACGCTTACATGTTCACATGCCACTTGTTCCCCAGCAGCCTGAGGGAATTTCTAGCATAAACATTCTTTGGACCTTGTGTTTTTCCTTGCTGTTTGCATAAAGGTAAGGAGTGAGGGAAGAAGCAAATGCCACTCCAGAAACAGACAGTACCACACATGAAAGGAAAAACGCAGGATGAGGCCAAACCTGGAGGGCTGTGGTACAGCAGCCGGTGATAATAAACTTCAGGTATCAGGTGGAACGTCTTTCTGCAGCTGAGACCTGGCTCACTCCTTCAGCTTCTCAGCATTTCTTTCTGATTTTAAGGCTTGAAGGAGCAGAGCTGTTCTCTCTGTGCAACTAACAAAACTTCAACTGAAGCAACCTGCAAGCGTGCTGACAAAACAGCCTGGGTTATCTCCATCCAGATGTCAGAGCTCTAATTCTGGCAGGGAGTGAATGGAAGTCGTGAGGCGGGAGTTGGTCTCTTCTCCCAAGCAACAGGCGATAGGACAGGAGGAAACGGCCTCAAGTTACACCAGGCGATGTTTAGATTGGATCTTAGGAAAAATTTCTTCACCAAAAGGGTTGTCAAGCGTTGGAATATGCTGCCCAGGGAAGTGGTGGAGTCGCCATCCCTGGAGGTATTTAAAAGTCACGTGGATGTGGTGCTGCGGGACATGGTTTAGTGGTGGACTTGCCAGTGTTAGGTTAACGGTTGGACTTGATGATCTTAAGGGTCTTTCCCAACTTAAATGATTCTGTGATTCTATGAAAAAAAAAGATTGTTATAAAGTTTAGGTCTAAGCTGCAGCAATTCCCAAACTCTCAAAAAAAAAAGCAGCATTTGAACAGGCACCAGAGATTAACCGGAGTCCAGTAAAACAGCACTTCTGCCCTATCATTCAGAAAAAGCTGTTCAGAAGCAGCACTTTGAGCCTTCGCTACTCAGGAGTACGAACATTTCTGTTCTGGTTGCGGTCTCTTCTTTACACACAGACACAAGGTGTGAGAAACTCAAGGATTTTAAGGTGCTACAGACACATGGCAATCAAATACTATGGAAAATTATTGCATTGACTTGAAACAAGTCAGTGAAACAAAAATAGTCGTGATAAAGTAGGGTTTTTTTCCAGCAATGCATTGGTTTTTCAACTGTCATAACTGCAAAGGCATTAACAAATCAAGCCTCTGAAATCAATAGTGTTTTATTTTGTTTCACTGACACAACCACAGCATCCTATTAAATCAAAACGCAACATCACCCAGTGATGTTACAGCTCACCCATTTTGTCAATATGAATCATCCACTGAAAGGAAGGAAATAATCGGGAAACCAGGCTCTATAGCCTGTGAAACAAGACTGTCAAGAGGATAAAACACCTGGCCACCGCACCACACGTTTGAAAAAGAGTCTTGGTATGATCAGTCTAGAAGAGAATATTAAGGGGCTGGTTTTGCTTGAAATACCAGTGTATCCTCAAGGCTTCAGCTCTACCCCTTGTTTACATATAAGAAAGGGATATCAGGGATGGCATGAAAGGGATGTCAACCAACCACCAGCCAAGAAGAACATAAGTAGAAGGGTTAGGGCATAGCAAGCACAAGGATGGGGGAACTCACCACATGGCCATCCACACAAGGAAGGGCTGCTAACTTTCTGTCTTTGAGGGCTAGACACACTTCAGCAGATCAGAGCAGATACACCTCTGCCATCCTTGGACAAAAGCATGAAAGCGAAGAAAGAACTAGAAAAGGATTTTAAACTGCAAGTGGCTATTCTTGCAAGCTTGCATCAATTCCATGTTCCTTTAATCATTTTTTTTCCTCCCTTAATGGAAGGAGGAAATGTGATAGAAGTCATTTTCTCTTCCCGAGATGAAGATTAGAGCTGCACTGACTGATGTGGGTTTGACAGGACTAATGTTGGAAAGCCAAGAAGTAAAAAATGTGCATAAAAATGGTAGTTTGTGTTTTGCTTATATCCCCTCTGGCAAAATGAATCATTTGAATGTAAAAGAGACAGCATGGTATGCAAAGACCTTTCTGAAGTACCCAGCTTGAAACAGGACATCGAGGCGGAATGCCTACACAGCCCCTCATTGTGCTGTCAGGCCACACTGTTACCCCTCAGTGGTAGGGCAAGACAACAGGAGCTTTGCCTCACTATTGAACCCTCACCAGGAAATCCACACCTGAGAAATGGTTACTATCACAGCTAAGAAGCTCTTGACATCTTCAGGACTGAAACACAAAATTAGTTTCAAATGACTCGTATTTCCTCAAATTAAAAAGAATGTAATTGCCAGAAAACACCTGATGCACTGAATAAGTTAATAAATCTCTATCTCAGATATCATACAAACTTATACTTGAGATAGAAAATATCTTGTGTATACATATAACTTGTCCTAGAAGTCCTATAAATGCTTGTCCTATTAGTTTGCAGTTTTCCTTCTAAATTATAATTTACAAGAGTAATTAAAAAAAAAGTAATTGGATATACTGAAGACTATGAAAAGATCAGTGCGTTTTGGTAGAAGCAAAAAGAAAAAAAAAAGGACTCATTTATTCAGGTGTACGTGTCCTTCAGGCTCCAGAGCCCCCTGCAGACGGGGCAGGTATGGGGGCAGCAGGGTGAAGTGCTTCGCAGCTTGCGCAAAACCTGAGGGCAGGCAGCAGCCGTCCCAGTGAACACCGCCGACACAGCACGAGGCATTAACACTGCCCTTCAACCTGAAGGTGGGGGAACCACCACCTATTTCAGAAATCTGTAGCAGAGACCAGACACTCTGCTTGCCACAAGAAACTTTTTTCTTTTTTTTTTTTTTTTTTTTAATCTTTAACGTTACAGTCAACAGGGGTCGCAATGTGCAGCTCACGCTCCAATCTCCCAAATGTACGACAGCTCTGAGGAGCCCCAGGAAAGATCAAGGGAAGGAAAACAAAGGGGATTTGTGCAGGAAAAGGAGAGAAAACACAAGACTAATCAGAAACTGTAATCCTTAGAGTTTAAGGATATTACACTTCACACCTTCTCCCCTGACATCAAGTGATTCAAAGATAAGCCACTGACAAGGACAAACACTTTCCTCCCTTAGCTAGCAGCCCCATCCCCTTGATGAGGCTCCAGCAAAGAGGACAGGGAGACAAAGCCTCCTGCTCTTCTGGGAGAGCAAAGGCCTGCGGCTGCCGTCGCTGACACCTGTGCAAGTCACCAGGGCTCGAAACCGGGTGAAACCACCCAGCTGGCATCATTAAACCACAGGCGTGATGGCTGAAGCACTGAGGAGCACCTTTCATACCCCTCAAAAGCTATAGACAACCAATTCTCCTTACAGTCATCTCATACTGGCATGATATTCAGATGAAAATATCTCCTTGGTTTTCGATGGTATTTTTCTTGTGGGTTTGGGGGGGGTGGGGGGTGTATTTTTTTGCTTTTAAGCACTTTTCACTTTTCTCACTCAGATTTTATAAGGCAGCTTCACATAAACCCCCTCACAAATCATAAATGCCAGTTCATCAGGCCTTTTCATAGTTAGGTGCCCTGTGGTTGCAAGATGCACTGGTGCCTCAATCATTATCCTTGGCTAACTACAAAGATTTTTAAAATTGAAGCTGCTTTTGAACATCCCAGTCTTTGTTTTGTAGTCATGGTCAGTCACATGTACTCCAGCACTACCCGAGGATCAGGCGAGATTGGGTCACTCTGTTAAATATTTCATAAACTAATTCTTACACATCCCCGTCCTCAAAGCACCTGCAATCCAGTCCTCATCCACTACGTGGTATCATACAAACACTGTAGAAAAGCAGTGAATCTGAAATAAAATTAAAATACATACGGACATGCCTCATGAAAACTCTTCCATGTATATTTTTGTGCCTTTCAGAAATTTCCCCAAAACTAAAGTATACGTAATCTACTTAAGGGTATTTAAACTTTAAAAAAAATGTGTTCTAGCAGTAATTAATCTTTAACCAGAGTTCATCATCACTTTAAAAATGCCTTTTAGCCTAAAGAAGTGATATTTACACAGCCGTGCTGTCTGCTGTGCCCTTTCTCCTGCGCAAGTGGCTTTTGAATCTGGTGGCCAATTTCTTCCTACAAGCTTTATGAAAGTCAGCAGCTGGCCAGAAGACGGGCACCCCAGATTAAGGTGCCCACTGGGGGAAAGGAAAAGAGAAAACAGCCTTTACTTGGTCTTGATGAGCAGTCCGGTCAGCAACACCGACGATGCTCATGTGTCTGCACCAGCTACCGCACTGTCATCCCTACTGGGAGAAGCGTGGAGGTGAGTAGGGGCTCTCACAGCAGGGAGAACCTTCATGGCCCATGTCACCCCTCCAGAATGAAACCCGTTAATTTTATTAATTTCTTTTCTCCAGCCCCCTTAAGGAAAGGTGTACGGAGGCAGTTTTAGTACAGCTGGTCTGCTGTCATGAAAATGACGGGCAGCTCCACCCCAAACACTAATGAGAGATTCCACAGGGTGAAGTTTCTGTTAATTAACAGATTTACTTTCTCACAAATACTCCTAAGGTTTGGATACCACGCTCAGGGGTACGATATCCCCTTGTAACGCGCTAGCGCACTGACCGAACTCCGTTGGACTAAGTAGAGAGGGCCATGTCTTGAAAGCAGGGTAATATCCTCACTATGCCAGTTATAGACATACGTCTCTACTCCCTTGGAAGCCCACAAACCACTACATTAGCTTGTGGATGAACAGCCCGCAGCCACAGAGCAGGTGGGCAACGTGTCTATACTGACCGCCTCGTCTAAAGCTACATCAGTGGGTTTCAGTTTTCCCTCCTTGGTTAACCACAGCCAGCGAGCTCGACAGACCAGCCTACAGAGATTGCTTTTTGCATTATTTTCATTACATATTTCTTAGTATATACAAGCACTTGGACACATTTTCTATTCATACACCAACTCTCCAATTTTAGGAGAAAAGGTCTCGCTTACCGCAGAACTACCCAGTGGGACCATCAGAGCTAAAAGGCAATTGTGAGTGCTACTGCACACACGGGCAGTGAAGACCAATCTTCAGCCAATTTTTCCACTTTCTGTGTGAACGCAAAGCTACGGCAAATATCTCCATCACACAGAGTATCTGAGACACCTACGGCATTAGTTGGGCAGCAAGGACATCTCCACAGGCCGATGTCTGTACATCACAAGAAAAGCTTCAGGCAGATACAGGAACAGGACTGCAAAATCCATCGTATTCTCTCTGCTACCACGCCATCCTGCCCTAGTCCTTAAAGCCTGACTGTGGTGTCATCCTCATTTAAAAATGTTTCAATGCGGGGTTTTTTTTGTTTCAAGAGGAAGGCTCCAAAGCACTGTCAGACCTGTGATTACAGAAGTAGCATCTTTGCCTCAAGCCTTAAATCTACTGTATCGGCCAACAGTTGCCCATTACCACACAACAACGAGGATTAGAAACCCTTCACTGGACTGCAGAGAAGGTGGGAAGTGCAATTAGTTACAGGATCTCAAAAGCTTCCAGATGACAGGATTCTTCATAAAACAAGTTTTTTACTACAGCTTGCCATGTTAACAGCCTACTAATCGCCATTAAAAGAAGCTATTAAATACCATACAATCCGTAATTATTTGCAGGCACGTCAGTTGGCAAGTCTGTTCAGCCACCAGCCCATGCTGACATAGTAAGAACAGCTGAGGAGTCAGCAGCACAGATGACATTTGGGGGATTTTCTTTCTTTGTTTTTTTTTTTAAAGAAGGAAAGTGCTCTAAGGCACAGCTGCTATCTTGGCATTTAGATGTTGCTTGTATTTGGAGATCGTTCAGCTTTTAGTGTTGGTAGGAAGGAGAGGTGTGTTCTTTGGTTTTGTTTCCACCTCTCACGACTTCCACCTTCCTCACTCCCGTCAGTATTTCACAAGGCCGGTGAAACGATACAGACATTTGTGTGGTGCGGCACACCCCAGTGACAGAAACAAGGCTGTACTTACATCACCGAACTGAAATTATCTGCAAGGTCTCTTGTCTGCCCAGCAAAAAGAGGCTCAAAATGTATAGTCACAACTTCTAGGGGGGTTCATGAACATTTTTATAAGGGCAGCATGAACGTAAACAGCATTGAACTTCATCATGACACGTCTACTGAGCAACCTGCATTTTGGGAAAGCTAAGAGCTGCATGTCATCATCATTAAAGAAATCCAACATCCTTCAAGGCACCTACGGCAGGACAAGCTCCCAAATCGCTGTTTCTGCCTTCCTGCCGTCCAGTGCACCACAGCACCTAATCTGCCTCATTAAAGTGGCACTTATTAAGTTTAAAGTCGTTTGTGTGGGGCATAAAAGATCCTCTTCCTGAGAGGCAGAATCCAATTGCTCCAGTGGTTAGGAATCACCTCGCTGCCAGCCCCAGCCCTTCTGCAGAAAAGCTACGGGCATTTGTTCTTGTGTCAGCATTGTCCTTTAACATAAGTCAGTCTCTTCTTGAGGTTTGTTCAAATGGTTTTAAAATAAAAAGTTGCTTGCTGAGGCTTTACACAGTAAGAGCTGTTCCTGTGAACATACTTTGAGCGTATGAACTTCTTTCCAAACACAGTGGTTTTTTTGCAGCAGCGCGTTTTATATGGATAAAGAGATGCCAGAAAAAGTTGCAGCAATATTTTTTGTTAGCACCGTTGGATGCAACTGTAAGCAATGCACCTCAAACCCAGCAGCACGTGCACCTTTGGTAAAGGCGGACAGCAGCATTTAGAGGCGCCTTTGGCTTAACCAGAGCAGCAGCCCCTAAAGGAGCAGTGTGCCGCTTCCTGTGCTGCATTGTAAGAAATGAAAAGGTAGAGCTGATAGCTGACCTTCCAGTTCTCCTTATATGCTAAATTTCTAAACGGATCCTCTTCCACGGATATATCCCTCGCCGCTTTGCTACTTCTCTCTCACGAAACAGATGTCTCTTCCATATGTATAGTGTTTGTTTACCCAGGTAAGAGCTCAGCCACCCTGTCTGATGTAAAGCAACTGCATCCGTAGTCATATGCACAAACCGCTCCCTACTCTCCTGCTTTTAGGTCCTTCCATCAGCCACGTGCAAGACAGGGAAAAGCGTACAGTTACAGGAGCAGAACCCCAAGTCCTTTCCATCAGCCTGTTTAAGTTCAAACTTTTTAAGGCTTTTCTTAAACTTTCTGCTTAACTTTCTCTTGAATTTTGGACAGTTTCCACTAGCATGCCCACTTCACCGCTCAAGCTAGAACTCCAGCACTGATGAGTTATGCACTAGCCAGGGGCTGATGCTTTAGCAAGGGAACACTAACGCTTGCTGAGAAGCCAGCCCCGCTCTCCAGCCAGGACAGCTTTCAAAGCCCGCCGGAGACACGCCAACGGCAGCAAGTTCAGTTCCACTTCAGACTCGTATTCCCAAACGAGAAGGCTACGTGCACATCTCCCTAAGGATGTTTCTATGAACAAACTGCTTTTGCAAACACGGTATGTGTGAATTTTGGGCCTCCCATGTGTAACGCAGGTGTGAAAAGGCACCTTTCAGATCAGCCCGCTCCTGCCGGTATGCAAAAATTAAACCCTGCCATGCACCGCACAGTGCTCTTGGAGTGTGAGACAACACTGAGAGCACGCAGGGGTATTTCTGGCACGGTGCAGCTTTGATCTGGGTCTAAAACAGATTTTTAAATGCCTTCCTGCTGTTGTAATGCAATGAAAACTCAGAAATACTAAATCATAGGCTGTATAAAAGGATTTAAGATGTTAACATTAAGAACAAAGGGCTGAATATTCTATTTTGAAGGTCTCCTATTGCCTTTCTTTTTAACTTGTTATGATAAAGGCTTTCTTATCATTTAAACAGCTTCTTAGGTACCTTACTAGGAATGCTTGTGCACTTTATATTTACCTCTTCCATTTTTAAGCTTTTTGTTGGTTTCGCAGCTATAGACCTTATCAGACATTCTTACCACTTATTTACTGCCTCTGGGTCATTACATACTTTTAAATCTTTTTTTTTTTTTTTACAGTAAGATTCTTGCAAAGATACGTACAGACAGGGTAACACAATAACCTTCATCCTGGAGCTTGCTATTTTCTCTAATGATCCCTGGCCATTAAAATGGTTTCACGGTTTAAGTGAAGCAACCTTTGCTTCTGTCGGCACCTGAATTTGAAGGCATAGGAATGGTATCCACAGATGGTTTTAATCAGTCTGATACCAAGAGGGGGGAGCAAAAACCCCAAAGCAGCATATGGCATGACCTCCAAACCCAATTGCCAGGTCAGATTTCTGTTTCTGGAGTCAGATTTATTTTGTTCTAAAAATGTAAGGGGGTGCTAGGAAGCAATGGGTGATTTCTGGCTCCATAAAAAACACCCAAAACCAAACCCCCAAAAAACCCCATCCAATCAACTAAGCTATATCTTGTTTGAAATCGTAGCCAGCAACATTTACAGATTACTTGTTAGTCTTTACAGAAGCTGTATTATGTAGATTGAGAGGTTTTCCCTTCCCAGTGTGCACTCTGGTGGAAGTTTTTTTAAGAAAGTGCAAGTGACTCAAACCACATAACCTTTCCATGGGCAGCCTAGGCCATATTTTCAGGAATTTCAAGATTTGACAGATGCCTTTTTAAAATTTAGTTTTCTTCCACTGAGTCACAAGGGTTCAACACATCATATTCTACCATAAGACACTACACCCAAGGAACAGCATAACGCTACAGCCTCCTCAGTCAGATTTAAGATCTATCTCCTGGGAATTCAGTTACAGCAGTGAATAGTTGTTATCCCATCTTAAAGAGAACAGGGGACGAGAGATCCATCTCACTTCCAAAACATGAAAATACTAAACAGCCTTGCAACTGTTTTATTCATTTCAGTCATAAACTAACTGCTGGGGTTTACCTCTCTTTGATGTCTTGAGGCATCCCACATTTAAAGGGTTGCTAGCCTCAAGCTTACTCTTCAGAGCACTGCAGACATAAGGGAGAGGGAGAGACTTGTCATCTTGTGCTTTTTTTTTTGAGTCTCTCTTGTTGTTAAAGAAAAAGAACCTTTGTAGACTATGGAGTGACTTCATGCAGTAGCATAGAAATCACCCAGTGGGTCTCACTATTCCAAGCCAATGCAGTGTACACTCCATAAGACCTTTGTGGCATGCTCTTAAGATAACAAAAAAAAAAAAAAAAAAAAACACAAAACAAACCCAAAAAACCAAACAGAGCTGAAAGTCTACTAGAGTCGAAGAACAAGGGTAAGAAATTGTGTTCCTTCACTTTTGGAAACATGATAACGTCCTAAACGTAAAGCTTCTAGACAGCACGCACCAGTACATATCACCAGCATCAGAAAGGATGGCTGCGGGTAGAGGAAGAGGAAACAGTTGTGTAATTGTACACGTCCCACCCCGCGTAAGTCGGTAATGAGTATGAGCACCTATGTAGGTTCTTGGAGGTGCTTGCAGGTGTGCATGAACAGAGGCAGACTTGGAAGGGAAAGGGAGCTACAGCCCTTCCCCACCACCCCCAGCCCTTCCATGCTCAGGCTACGCACTCTTCTCACGGTGCACTCAATGTTTCCAGGATGTTAAATGTCCCAAAAGAAAATCTGGATGAGAAAATGGCGGGTTTGTAGCTCATACCTTTGTATAAGAGTCTTGTCTGAACTGCAGGTCCCAATCCCACAACAGCAAGGCTTTGACAGATGGAGGCAACCTGCCAGATTCCTAAAGAAGACGCCAACTGCTCTGTGTAGCTAAACAAGACAATTCACACAAGTTGTGCAAACCTCTTTGCAATGCACAGTCCAGGTATCAAGTGTACATTCAAAGACAGAAGAACTGTATTTTCACAGCGCCCACTACAGTGTCCCCACAGAACAGACAGCACCCCATACGCACCACTGCTATGAGTGCTACTCAGCAACAAGTAGGATTCAGAAGGTTATCATACTCTATGCTCAATTTATTTCAGTATTTCAAGCATGTACACGAATACCTTGTCCTCCTAGGACTACGGTTGCAAGGAACAGTGCTCTAAGTTACTATTAGACCTCCTTGTTTATTATTTTGCTATTATTTTTCCTTTGCTTTTCTTGAAAAAAAAAAACCCAAACCCAAACCACATGCTTCACTGAAGAAGCAGCAGCTGTGAAACGCCTACTTCCATTCATGACTTCTACATAGGAGACAGCAATTAATAAGGGTCCAATAGTTTTGGTTTTCAATTAATGAGAGGATTAAAAGTTTGGCACATGTTCCATAATATTGATTACTATGTGACCCACTGTTAATTATATTTAGTAAGAGGCATGAGGTGCAGATCAAAGTTAATTCTGTTCAGCTTTAGACAGCGCACCAAGTTTCTTCAGATAAAAAATGGATGCTGAAAGCCTCCCGCCGTTTCATCATCTTCCTGTAAAATAAGTAGCCAGAAAAAGATCCTGAGTTCGTTACTGTACAAAGTTATGGGATAGTTTCGATTTTCAAAGTAGCTTAAAGGAGTGTCTAAATGACCTTGTCCCACTTGATGATCGAATTCCTTTCTCCCTGAGGCTCATCTCTTGTCAATATACTATCAGTGCATAGACTGTGGTAAAAACACACTGTGCAGCACCAGATTGGAGAGGACAACACGACTAATTATTTGTACAACACTGCTCAAAAGGTTATTTGCTTTCATTATAAATAAGCAAGGCGGTCAAGCAACACGTCGCCTTTCCAACTCCATCTTTAGCTTGGATGAGAAGTTGAAGGTCAGGTGATTTGCTTAAAGTTACTACCTAGAAATACTGTGCGGCATTTTTATTATGTTAAATGTTTCTCACTTGCACAACACAGCCCATTCCTGCATGAATTTCTCAGGCAGGCGGCTCTGGGATTCTCAGGTTGCGCACTGTGCACACATTGGTAAAGATCACGGCCCCCAGCATGCCTCAATACATTTGTTCTCCTCCCAGCTCTACGTTTCGCGTTTCCCGAGCATTCCGCTGTAAAAACCATTTACAGAAAACTGTAAATATTCCCTCTATAGCAAAGCTGTAAACATCTAAGAAAAAAAAAAACAAAACGCAACCCCCAAGCAAATGATAACCAGTAATGTTATCAGAGAGGTGAGCTACAGTTACAAACATACTATAGAGCTTACTCTGAGTAAGATGAAACGTTAACACATGGAAAGGACGGCTCTTGTAGCCATAACACAGCTCAAGCTTAACACGGTTTAAGAAGTTTAACAAGTCTAGCCATTCTCTTTGCTGTGTTATTAGGAGAACCATATGCAATATACAAGCTGCTGACGTACAGAGGATTTACACAGTGCTCTAATGACATCTCCATTTAGTTCTGTACTCCAACTCCCAGGATTCCAGATTCAGATCACTTTTATTTTTTGCTTGTCCTCTGCAACGGCTTCTCTCCCTTCCCGTGCGCTGCCCTGCCATTGCCTTAGCCGACTTCCAGCATCGTTTCAGGGCGCTCAGCGAAGAGTCGCAGAAGGATCTCCGAGGGCAGTGGGCTGCGGCTACAGGTCTGTAAGCGCGCGCTCCCGGGCCCACGTCACCTCTCCTGTCCTAGGTCGCGGAGGACCACAGTGAAGAGAAGAGGCTCTCTGACAACTCCCCCCCGCTACAAGACAAGCTGCCTGTTGTGATGTGCTCCCCCTTTTAACTGCTTGTTAACCCACGAGCACACCCCTCCAGTCCTACAGAGGTGAACCTGCTGTGACAGGAATTCCTTACAACACATCATCAACCAAAGACCCCACCATCATCCATCCACGCCTTTCATCCGTTCCTCCAAAGGCAGGAGGCGGACGCTTCTCTCGGTACCCGGGAAGACCCGGCATATCCCCACGCCGCCAAGCCCGGCCCGGGGAGCAGTTCCCACAGCCGCCCGCGGCTCCCCACACCCCACGGAGGGCGACATCCCCGCGGCCGCATCTCCTCCAGCGACAAGCGCCCGGCAC
>VZSZ01003867.1:79233-96684 GCA_013398815.1 Ibidorhyncha struthersii
CAGCAGGAGGAGGAGGAGGAGGAAGGCCCGGAGCCGCCCGCAGCCGCCCCGCCGCGCCCGGCACATCCCGTCGAGCGGAGCGGTTCGGAGCGCCCCACGGAGCGGCACTGCCCCGCGGTCCCGCCGCGCACACCCACGCCACGTGGAGCGCCGGCCCGCCCCTCGCCGCCGCCGCCGCCACTCAGAGCCGTGGGCGGGGACGGGGGGGGACGGGGGGAGCCCGCTCCCGCGTGTGCCAAAATGTACAAATGCCTCGTTTTCCCGAGTTCCAGAGCTCGCTCTTCCCGGGCTGCGCTGCCGTGTCCCGGTGCTCCCTCCCGCTCCCCCGCTGACAGAGAAGGAGGAGCAGTGCCATCCGGGGGGGGGCGACTTCGGGGAATACGGGCAACCTCCTGAGCATGTATGAAAAACTCCAGCCAAGCTAAAAGAGCAAGTGGTAAAAAAAAAACAAACAACAAAACAGAGGGAAAAAAAGCTATTGCATAAAGGCGAGAGGGTCTGGGGATACCTGAATCACTGAAAAATGGTTGTGACCAAGGGGACGTATTTTTCGGATGTGAGCTGAGCTCGTCTTGGAAGTGTGGCCTCTCAGGAGTGCGTATACAAGTTGCTGCTCCTTCAGGGAAGATGCATTTTTGGCAGAAGGGGGAAGAGTGAAACATGTCTCAGCATAATACATGAACGATAGCACCAATTATCACATTTAAAATTTTAGTCTTTGGGTGAAATACATTTAGGAAACAAACAGTGTGCAATGCTCTTGATAGCAGTACTGAAACGGTCCTCCCGAGCTAGGGGAGCAGAGGCATCGGTCCTGCTAAACGTGCGCAAAACCATCTGGGCGTGGGAATCATTGCACCGCTTGTAACGTCACCAATGGAAGCGTAAACCCAAGCCAGGCCGCTCCAGTGCCCGTCCCTCCCCACTACTCCTCAAACCAAGCACGTGTCCCAGCAGCGTCTTCCATCCCTGCTGATAGACAGGAACAACAATATCTCCCTTCACGTAGAGACGGTAACAACAGCTGAGGAAGGCTGTTGTTAACCCACTGAGAGAAGCTTCCGCCTCCTGCCTTTGGAGGAACGGACGAAACATGCAGATGATGGTGGGGTTTTTGGTTGATGATGTGTTGTAAGGAATTCCTGTCACAGCAGGTTCACTTCTGTAGGACCGGAGGGGTGTGCTCGTGGGTTAACAAGCTTGCGCTGGGCCTCCACATCCAGCTGGTCAAACTGTGTCAATATTTTTTTTCAATTAGAAATACTCCCTCTTGCTGTTTTGAACACAGGTTTGCTAGTTTTAGAAGAAGGCTGTTAGCAAGGCGGGGGTGTTGTGACTTCAGTGATAACGTATCTAGGCTGGAAGCGAAGCTTTGCTCAAGAAAGCCAGAAACCGTTTCAATCAGCTTCAGTCAAATATTACGGGCAACAGTCAAAGGCGACAACCAACTGTGAAATCTGCACCTCTGCCACCTGGGGAACTGCCAGTTTTAAGGACAGGTGATCACTGGGTGATCTCATCACGTTATTATGACCTGCCAGCCCTTATTTTTACCCTAAGAAGGTGAAGTGATGATCATGTCTAAAAATTGTGATGTGAGATCTCAGACCGGGAAGGCAAAAAGTAAAACCAAATATTTTTAAGGAATGGTTTACCAGTAACGACAGGAAAGTAATCATCAAGATCACAGCAACATCACAGTTAAGATGCTGTAGCAAGCTTTGAGTGTGTTATCTTTACTCTTTGTGCCCTATGTAAAAATAAAATGTGAATAATTCCCTGCCTCACAAAGGCACTAGAAAGCTCATTAACTTACGACACTTAATGAACCAGCCAGACTACCCAAAGGAGCGCTCAGTTTAGGATGTTCAGATCAGTACTAAGATACAGCACAACATACTCTCTTCTGAAATGCGATGCGTCCTACTGGCCTTACACGAACTCTCCACAAGCCAATTAAATCCTCTCAAAATCAAGTGCTCAGTTTGAACCTACACTGCAAGATGCGCTGCCCTTTCTATTCTCTTGTCTTCACACATGCGCATTTAGAAACATACGGTTTTGTCTGCAGCCTTTCAAGGCACGAGCTGGGATTTATTTGCAGTACTCCCTCACACATATGAACCCATGTATCGTTAATATGCTCGTTAACACATCATTTAGGTGGTGTAAATTTAGGCTTCTGCTGCACATCACTCCCACTGACGGAATTTAGGGCGCACCTTACAGAGCAGAACCAGCGACAACCTTGCCACCGTGGATACTTCTTACTAGCACAACTGTTATTTCCAACACCCAGTTGCACAAAACCGGTGCAACGACAAAACAAATCTGCATCGATTTGTGGAAGCACATCCCACCCTACAATTTAAAGAGATGCAAATGCACTTGAGGTGCCTTTGACTGTGGTTACCAGCTGTAAAATTACATGACTGCATCCCAGCCAGGCACGGCTGGAATACTTCTCTTACTGGTGTCAGGCAGTTGTATACACATTAAGTACACATTAAATACCTGTTTTGAAATGGTAAAAGTTATTTATAATAGGCTGTTCAGACGTTTTCTCAAGCTATAACAAAAGGACCAAACTGCATTATTTTGTTGGAAATATGAAAGTACTGATGAAAAGGCTAAATGTGTCCATTAGTCTTTTCAACGAAAACCATTTTTCTTCTGGAATTGCGGGGTGGGGAGGGAGGTCCGGTTCAGCTGATGGTGTCTGGGGAAGCCAAAGCACAGGCTTGCGTTTGGGTCTCTCTAGGGTCAGTGGGTGATATTCTGTCCTAGTAACTACATCGAAAAGCAGGGAAAAAAATTCCACCGTTCACGGTTGACTCTACATGCTCATCAGGGATCAACAGCCAGCTAAACCGTTTGAGAAATAGCAAGCAATTCGCAAAAACTGAATTATATATGTATGTACAGTATATATTGGAATGCTACAAGAGTGAGTATCTGGAATAACCTCATTTCCTTCTCGGGACACTGCCAAGGAAACGGTACGGGTCTTTCCGTGTAGCCACCTTGTCCAAAGGAACTTGACTCTTCCTGTGGAACTGAAGCAGAAACCACAGAGACCGATACGGCATCAGTCCAAGAGGCAACGTGAGTAAGGACAGCGGTGGTGGCTCTTGGAGAAGAAATAAATAGAAATTAATTAAATAAGCTCCTTAGAAATCTTCAGGACACTGTCAGCTTCTGTTGTCAAAGGATCATAGCGCAATTTATTTTTAGGAGTCTTCTCTAGCAAACCTTATCTGGTGAATTGAGGACTGTGAATTGCAACCACTAAAATCTAAGAATTGCTATTCCAAGGCCAAACTATCAGCAAACCCAGCAGCCTTCCTCTGGCCCTCTCTCGCAGCCGGGCCAAGTCCCTAGAATGCAACCAGCANCATTTATCCAGGTGTTAATAATGTGGAAATAGATACAAATTACACTGCTAGTGTGTGTTTCAGAAATAAGTTTTCATGATGACATGAAAACAAGACTTGATTTTAATATACCTTTCCAAAAATTGCATAAACAGGTCAACCACTTCCGCAGCAGTGATTTTGTATTATTGTCCAGAGCTGAAGTTAGATCAACCAAGGAAACCACATGCAGTCTTTCCAGCATCTGACAGTTACTCCGGGGAGAGCACAGCTGCTGCGCTCGGACAGCGAAAACATGGTGCAGCGGAGAGAAGGCGGCCACAGTCTTGCCCATCCTTTGTCAGCTTTCTTCAGAGGGGAGGATGGTTTTGGGCATCATTTTATGTTCACCCTCATCGCACAGAATCTGCTGGTGTTTATTGCAGCAGTATAAATAATCCCTGGTCTAACATGGTTTTGGTCTTTCAATAACAAGTGAGTATAGCACCATCAGGACTCAGGGCTTGACAGCAGAAATTACAGTCAAAGCTTTGAAACGAGAAGAAATTCCAAGGCATTGTAAAGCTACTCAAAATTCTGAAGATAAACCTATGTACTGCTGGTGTGTTATAACCTGCTGAATAGTTCTGTAGTACTCTATATTGCTTTACGTTTGCATAGCCTAGCTATGCAATCTAATTCATAATGAGACGCATCTCATCTCGAGTACTATGAAAAATGTCTCATGTTTGTTACCTAAGCAATCTGGAAGCACACAGGAACTGAAGTGTGCTAATCTGGGTGACAGCAAAAATTGGAAAATCGGGGAAACTAGGTCCTAGAAACAAATTACAGAGCTACCATTTAGGGGGAAAGAAAACCCAAACCAACAGTAATTTTACCTAACACCTCTCAAATACTGATTAGAATATATATTTTATAACGATATATACACACACACACACGACATACACATTTTTACATACACCTATTTATATCACAGAATCACAGAATCGTCAGGGTTGGAAGGGACCTCTGGAGATCATCTAGTCCAACGCCCAATACACATGTAATATGTGTATAACATGTTATATACACATGTAAATATAAATTCTATTATATTTCTGCTTTAGGAAGAAATTTTTCACTTTGAGGGTGGTGAGGCACTGGAACAGGTTGCCAGGGAAGTTGAGAATGCCCCATCCCTGAAGGTGTTCAAGGCCAGGCTGGATGGGGCTTTGAGCAACCTGGTCTGGTGGGAGGTGTCCCTGCCCATGGCAGGGGGGTTGGAACTAGGTGATCTTCAAGGTCCCTTCCAACCTAAAGCATCCTACGATTCCATGATAGATAATAGAATATTCTGTATTTCACAGCTGGTAACCATGCTCTCAGTTTCAGATAGAGACATGGAATTGTACATAAATTTCAACGTAGATTTCATGGTGCCAGGAAGCTCCCTTCCTCTTTCAGCTAAGTAATCACGAAGCCTGGGTGCTTGAAGAATTCATGGATAAACTTAAATACTCCACCATCAGCACATTTCAACTTTTTTAAAAAGATTAAGCTTGTTTCCTGACTTGTCTAAAAGGAAGCAGGCTGATGCATTGTTCACTCAGAACCATTAAGACCTGAAGACGTAAATACATACTTTTTAGGTGGTGTATGATCGATTTTTGGAGAAGCACTTCATTGGATATTTCCATCTTCTTTAGAATTTAACTAAAATAATCTCAAGGTTTTCATATCATTACATGGTAAATTATTACAAAGTAGTCTGCATTCAAAGATTTCACTCCTACTAATAATATCTTGTAAAATTATAGAAGGCTCCAATATATGTAATCACGATCTGTAAAAATTCACCACAGATGATACATTCGTTGATTAAAAAAAACCCCAAAACATCTGATGTTGCATAGCAATTAATTTCCAGGTGATGTGCTTGCTTGTGGTGGGTTGACCCTGGCTGGCCACCAGGTGCCCACCAAAGCCACGCAATCACTCCGGTCCTCAGCTGCACAGAGGAGAGAAAATATAATGCAAGGCTCCCGGGTCGACATAAGGACAGGGAGATCACTCAGCAATTACCGTCACGGGCAAAACAGACTCAGCTCGGGGAAATTAGTTTAATTTATTATCAATCAAATCAGAGTAGGATAATGAGAAACAAAACCTATATCTTCAAACACCTTCCTCTCACCACTCCATTCTTCCCGAGCTCAATTTCACTCCCGAACTCTCTCTCTCCTCCCCCCGAGTGGTGCAGGGGGACGGGGAAAGGGGCTTGTGGTCAGTTCATCACACGTTGTCTCTGCTGCTCCTTCCTCCGCACACTCCTCCCCTGCTCCAGTGTGGGGTCTCTCCCACAGGAGACAGTCCTCCATGAACTTCTCTGACCTGAGTCCTTCCCATGGGCTGCAGTTCACGAACTGCTCCAGCGTGGGTCCCCCACGGGGTCGCAAGTCCTGCCAGCAAACTTGCTCCAGCGTGGGCTCCTCTCCACAGGGTCACAAGTCCTGCCAGGAGACTGCTCCAGCATAGGCTCTCCACAGGGTCACAGCCTCCTTCAGGCATGCACCTGCTCTGGCGTGGGGTCTTCCACAGTATCTGCTCCACTGTTAACCTCCAGGGGCTGCATGGGGACAGCCTGCCTCACCACAGTCTTCACCACAGGCTGCAGGGGAATCTCTGTTCTGGCACCTGGAGCGCCTCCTCCCCCTCCTTCTTCACTGACCTGGGTGGCTGCAGAGTTGTTTCTCCCACATATTCTCACTCCTCTCTCCAGCTACAGTTGCTGTTGGGTTTTTTTTCCCCCTTCTTAAATACGTTATCACAGAGGCGCTACCACGGTCACCGATGGGCTCGGGCTCGGGCTCGGCCAGCAGCAGATCCGTCTTGGAGCCAGCTGGCATTGGCTCCATCGGACACTGGGGAAGCTTCTAGCAGCTTCTCAGAGAAGCCCTCCTATAGCCCCCCGCTACCAAAAACTTGCCACGCAAACCCAATACATTGCTGTAGGAGGATCTTCAGGGAGAAAGTCAGAGTTCAATAACTCCATATGAAGCACCTCACATTTTGCCACTCATCCTCATACCAGCGTGTCTCCACAGGCGGTCACAGTCAGCATGACATACCGATCCAGTCTGAGCAGACTGCTAACCCTCAAGAGCTGTAAGAGTATTTATTTATGCTGCTTCGTTAAGACAGATATTTGAGCTATGCTGTACACTCTTCATCTGACTGAAAATTGCATACGCAAGTAATACAACAGAATACAAAAATCATTTTATTACTGCAGCAGAGGAAGGAAGTTAATTCATTATGAACTACATGTTTTTTGTGAAAGGGTATCAGACTTCTCAAAAGAAAGCATAAAATGGTTTGTGTCCCAAACAATCCATACTTTCTGGACTTGGCTTTTATTACAATTATTTTTTTTCCCCAGAAAAAGCTTTTCACAACAGAAAAATATTTACTATATATACATTATTTAGATAAAAAAACTGTCCAAGACAACAAACAGGATAAAAGGAACTGGATTCCTCAGATTGGTTATTCAATACCTGCACGTAGATACGTCCATGTGCCATACACACTACTGCTCAATGTCACCGTCAACAAGTAAAGCACCACCAATAAAACAGAGTTTGAAACTTTGAAAGGCATTAAACACCCACCTCTTCTCCAGCAAATAAATAGGTAACCTTAAACATCACTTCAAAGGCAGAATTACATATATTTAACTGCACTGAAATCCAAAACATTGCCAGATTAATTACACATTTAAACATCTAGCTGAGGTACCAAACAATTCTGAAGACCTTTAGGCATCGCTAGCCCTGCATTTGGCGTAGTAAGAGTGCGGCAACATAATGGTGATATTTCTTTTTAGCTGTATGGATGAAGTAGAAATGATTACTAAAAATAGCACACACTGCGTGGTTCAGAATTTTCACTTTTTTTTTCCTAAAGTTAAGTTTTAAAAAGACCACTAACGGCATGATTACACAGATTTATGTTGAGGTATTATTTCACATTAGATATTGCTTGTGTTGGAATAAACTCAGCTTTTCTTTCATCTCTAATACCGTAGTACTCTATAACCCACCTGCCCATCAATATACAGGGGATTTACAGACTCAACCACCATTAGCAATACTAGAAGCTAGTCATTACATCTCCAAATCACAACAGTAAATCAGACATCTCTAAATGCATATACAACAGGCATGCCCACGCATTCACACAAGAAGCCTACGCTTCCACCTGCTAGATTTCTGGTTAAAGGATAGGTTATACGCCATTAACAGCAGTCATTAAGCAGCGTTTCGATGAGAGCTTACAATCCCTACCACCGATCTTGCAGCTCCTATTTGTGTGAATTGCATGGAAAAGCTGATGAAGGGTCACAAGATTTGGACATCTGCAGATGACTTAGTAAAAATAAGGTGGTAAGAACAAGATTTGGTCCCTAAACTTATACCTTTCAGTAAACAGTAATGCCACCAGAGCAAATAGTTTGAAGAATTTTCAATGCCTGTTAAACCTTTTGGCCTTCATTCTTCCATATTTGTGTAATCTCCTCCTTACCCCCGCGCAAAGGAAATTGTATTTAAGATTGTATTGTATTTAATTGTATTTCCATTTACTTTGGAAGAAATAAAACCAGCGTTTTTTAAAATAATATGAATAGGAGCTTACGTTCTGAAGTGCCTTTACTTAATTAGTCTCAAATATCTCCTGGCAAATCTAGCAACTGAGCTCAAGTATGTAGTAATTCAGGAAGTGAAGGAGCGTTTTTTTTAAGATTAAGACAAAACTAAAGCTGTGGCTTGATTAAACTTTAATCCACAAGCCTAACAGTAATAGGTGAGTACCTGAAAACACTAAATTTATTTTTTCAAGGCAATTTTTTTTTTTGTATTTACTAAGATCAAGCATATCAGAAATTGGAAATGTGAAGGAGGAAATCAGCCAGCGAAACAGCAACACAAATTGCTGTGCAAACTCTCATTCTTCCCAGTGAGCAGCTGCGAGGTGGCTGGCAGACATCCTAGCTGCACCACTACACAAGCATCCTCAGAGGCTGGGGTATCCAGACACAATGGAAGCTCTAGGAATCGGAGGGACAGGAACTAAAAAAAAAGAAAATCTTCACAAAAAGAAACACAAACTGAGTTTGTTTGTTTGTTTAATAAAAGCTTGCAAGGCACATGTTTCAACTGAATTGCAACATCTACAGCAAAACAGATCAAAATTTGCAAAACGTTCCCCCAGCCCTTTCAAGGAGTTAAACCTGTGACCTGGTTGAAAACCAAGCTAGCGTTGTGTGTACAAGTCCGATGTAATTATGCACTACTATTGTCCTTCTGAGGGATATTGTGAAACTTACTGTTTCTTTTGCACAGAAGGTGGAGATTAGAATAGATAATAATATTTTTGCTAATCCATACCTGGATAAGAAATTCAAGCTTATCATCATCTTTGTAAGATATGATTCTTCCAGTCACTCATTTTAAAAATGATGCCTTTTTACTGGAACAACAGCAATGTCTCTCCCACATAAAAGGCTCCTTCTGTTACTTAAGGCTGCTGTGCCAATGGTGCTGCAATACAATTTTCTCTAATATAAAAAGGAAGGTAAAAATCTTAAATGATTCTCCTAAAGCAGAATCAATTGAAGTATCAAGAATACATCTTTAAAACTATGACAAAACTAATAATAACAACTATGTCACAGTTCAAATAAAGTTCAACATGTTCATTTAAATATGTATAAAGGCCAACGTGCTACCAGATTGTTTTCTTCAGATGTACGGATGGCCTCATTTGTGTTTTTCTTAACATGTGTGCTCTACATGTAAGTATTCAAACTACATTCTATGTGATAACACATACATACAGCACTGCGGTAAAACACAACAGGCAGTCAAGGACAGTTAAATATTGCATCTTGGCATGGCAGTCTAAGGCATGAAGCCGTAAGCTATGCGACTTCATCCACCCAAGTGCAGTTGTAACCCTGAAATTTGCTACCTGGAATGCCTTATTGCTGTTATGAAATGGTATGCGTGAATGATTAACTTCAGGTGGGTAAATGACTGACACACAGACATATAATTCCTTGACAGTAATTCAAACAAACTTAAATTGTATAAGGAACTCTAAACTTACTTCCAAATATTACATCTACATCCATACTAGCACATACACAGAACGTTCCTGCAGGCTTGCCATAGCTGAAGTTAGCACACTAGCTTCTGTTGTTATATGGTAATTGAAAAGTCCAAAACAGTCCAGTGCAGTAAAACATACGCACTTGTGCATAAGCAAATAGATGCAGACTGCACTTGGCCAGGGACACACGTACACACTACCCTCAACACAATTATTGTATCCCCAGAAAAGGATATTTACTTTTAACTTGTAACTCAGTTATACTGATAAACATTTCTCTCAGTGATCACATCCAGTATATTTGATGGATTGATCTGAACACCGGTTTCAAATAAAATGCATAATTTAACATCTCGTCAAGACTCATATGCCAAAAAATACAACTGAAAGTAAAAAAACAGATTACAGACATGTTGACTTTTACAATAAAGCTTTTTTCTTTTAAATCACTACAATAGCGACAATAGGTTTTAAAAAAATCTCAGCACTACCTGTTAGTGTAAAGTAAGCAAACGTATCCGCATAGAGCAGACAGGAATCACACATATACACCAACATGCTGCAGTTCCTACTAATTTCAGAGTTAAAATCTCTGAGTTTGCATTTTACCAACAAATGTGGTAAGGATCGTTTTGCAGCTTTCATTTGCAGAATGGTTTGCAGATTCTTCAGTTGAAGGTTCATCCTGTTATGCCAGATCCTTCGTTAAAGACATCTGGGCTCCAAAGAATCATTCCCATGTGCCTGACAGACCGCTCTCTGGGCCAGGTGTTACAAGAATCCGTAACTACACGTAACTCCTAATGGAGGAATAACCTCTTCCAAAACTTACATCCTCGCTTTTTGTCCAGCTACACCTACGTAAGCAAAGTTACCACTACCTTTTATTGGATTTTCCATTCACAACACCAGGGTTAGGCCCAGAGTTGGAATTAAAGCATCATTCATTTTCTTGAAAGTGTATCAGTCAGCAACAAACACGAGGAACAGATAACATTTTAAGAAAAACAGTTGTAGAGGCAAAGGGGGTCATATAAGGAAGACAAATTGTAGGGGGAATCAAGACTGCAGAGTACTTTCCCAATTTTCAAAGATCTCAGTGTAGTTGCATAATTGATATAAAAATAGCTATGAACAACTGTACCATTATTTATTAATGGTGGTGATTATAGTGTTGTAAGTTACAGTTATGGCACTATCTTAATATAACTATCACATAGTAAGTTGAATGAAATGAGTATCACCCATCCTTCCCCATACACACACACAGAGGGGGTGAAACAGAAGTGCAGAAGTCTCAGTAGCAAACCTAGTTGACCTGCTACACTTGTCTAAAACCAAGTATGACATACTGTTGTACACTGGCCCATTCTGACAGCTGCTAAGACACACGTACAAATACACACGTACACATTTAAGCATGGAAAAGTCCTGAAGACAAGTTCTTTCCAAACTGAAGATCTGACCTTGGCAACTCCTACTGCCAGGTCTAAGTCCAAGCACTTCCACCAACGTGTCTCTAATGATGTAGAGATCAGTGCCTTAAACTATGGAAGTGTTGTTTAAATAAAATCTTCCTTATTTGATTTATACAAACACTATAACTACACATAAGATGTATGAATGTGTGTTTGATAAGCATAGAAATGTTTACAGTGGAAGACAGGAAGAATTAAAACAACAGAAAAAACAAAGAACCCAAACGCTTACTTTGAAAGACTCAGGATACCGATTGCTTTCCTGCTAGAAAATAAAAGCTATATGACTTAAGTGAGCTCTTTAAATAATTTTTCTGCATTTACTGAAGTCTACCCACATCAGCTCTCTAACACTAAAGTTAGAAATCTCATTTACATGAAGATTAAGATGATTATAATGGGGAAAAAAATGCAAAAATGTGGAAGACTGTCACGCTTTGTAGAGACAGTAAAAATTGACGTATTTTCCCCATTTTCTTGAAGGACGGTATCTGTGTCTGTTGATCTGTAGTTCAAAGAATTCCAGTTTGGTAGAATAAAGTTGTCAATACACTGCATGTGTGCACATGCATCTGCAAAAATAAATTCCTTGATCAAAAGGAACTTTTCAAACTGAATTTCACTCATAATCAGTCCTCAGAAAGAAGCTTGCATGCTTTTTCATGACTGGAAGGATATCACAGTGTTGATTCTATATACAAAGTAGGATCTATTCCAGTATACTCGAGTAAAATAATTCACATATGGAGAATAGTTCATTTTGATTTCATGACAAAATCGTCCATATTTTGAGTAGGCATAACTGTCGCCTTCCTCACAAACCACCTGTCAGAAAAGAAGAAGATCTAATTAAAATACTGAAGATAAGTGGTTACAGAACGTAATTCTGTACATTTAATATACTTCCGTATTCTGTAAGTTTCATTTACAATAGACATTTAATTTCCATATTGTACAATTCCAATAAGCTGAAAATATATTCCCCTGTAATTTGTTTAACCATGTAAACCAGCCTTTGTGAATTAATATCTTTGTCAGGATAGCAGACATTAAACCAGTGTACTTTATTCATACAATAAAAGAACAACGGCAGTGGAAATTATCCACATGCTCCATTTACCCAGTATTTCAAACCTGACCTGCACAAAGCGTATCACCTATGTAGGGAAGGAAATTCTCAATTACCTTTTCCAGGCCAAGTAAGTTTAACATACCTAATAAAGACGGAAGACATACACACGTTACCCTATAAATTCCAACCAATTGACTTGGAAGCAAATTGCTTGTGCGTTTTAACATCTACTATCTGATATCCTTGAAGAAATCCCTTCGCTACTCCTTCTGACGGCACAAGTTTACATGGGTTTAAAAAAAGGTGGTAGGACAAATTCATGGGGAAAAATCTATCAGTGGCTAACAAACACAAAGATACTTCCCCTGAGCAACAGTCGTACAGCAACAGACTGCTGGAAAACATGTGTCTTGCCTTATCAACAATCATATGCTCTCAGCCAGTGTCAGAAACAAGATATTGGACTAGGACTATAGGACACAGTCAAGCTAGAATGTAATAGTTATCTTCTTCAACACAGCAATTTGGAAAACACATTCACAGACCTGTCAACAGCGTAACAGCCTGTCCACTGTCTCACTTACTTCGGGAATAAGTAAATGCTGCAGCCTCCAACTGCATATGCACTAGCTTCCACTAGTTTGGAAAGTCTTGAGAATTTTTCAATATAACCTAGACAATTTTTGTTAGCAAGAAAACTGAGAGTTTTGTTTCAAAGCTTCCTAAGAAAACACATTATATCGACTTTCAGGAAGAAACTAGCCAACCACTCTTCTTCTAAAAATATTGAATGCTTAGTTGTCTACATTTAAATGTACATACCCGTTATTTTGATTTAGATTACAGACATTCTGCAGAACAGATTTTAACTTAAACTCTCATCTTGAATCTTCTTTTCCTCTTCTTAATCTGTCCACTATAAATAGGATAACCCTCGTCACTTTGACAATCCTAATTACACGAAAATAGTAAATGACCGGGTTTGTGTACTGACAGTGTGGTGTGTGGCATTTATCAAAGACAGATTCCTTGCACTGGACACTATCTTTCAAAGATTCAACCCCCCTTGATTAAAATTATCATCGCCAAGCCATAGCCACTCTGAAAAGTACTGGGAAGTGTTCCTTAGGATGAACTGCTGAATAACTGGGTGTTGGGAATTAAAGGAGGAAGAAACTCATTCTGATGTATGAATGAAACAAGAACTTAGAAACCTGGCAGTAAAACTGTGCTGCTCAAGGTAGGATGATACCAGAATTACGTGCAAGAGAGAAGCATGCAGGAAGCACAGAGATGAGAGATGCAGGGGTATGAGGGAATGGAATCCTGAAATTGTGGTTAATTGTTCCAGCTGACATCCCAAGTGTGAAGAAGGAACAGGAACTAACTCATGCAAAAACAAATCTGAGAAGAAATTGAGAGATAACATGTGCGAATTATCAATGATGGAGGTTATTCTCACACACACACTCTGTTACCACAGAGTGCATTGGTTACACCATGGAATAATCATGGCATACATGATTTTAGCAGCAAGGCAAAGAAAGAAAAAGCATAGATTTCAGCAACAGTAAGGAAGTTAATAGAAAAACAGAGACAATATCCTCCATGGATAAACTGGCCAGGAAACCTACAAGTGAATTTGACACCATTTGTAGATTCCTGGGGAAATGAAAGAGTACTTCCCTAAAAACATATCACTCCTACAATTACTCCCCCAAATGAAAGCAACTACAGAAATGAAATGCTTGCATTACAAGTTCTTTTGAAACATGTATCATCAAAAGCAGAGCTTATAAAATACCTAACACAGATGAACAGCTTGGATTTTTCCCCAAGAATGGAATGTAAGACTACATACAAGAAACATATCTATCCTCCCCATTTATAAAAGAAGAAAAAAAAAAGAGCATTCAAACCAAGGATTAACTTCATATAGTTAATACACAACAGGCTGTAATGTCAAACAAATGATTAAATCCTTTTTCTTAGTCAGGAAACCAACTAAATGAAGGTAACCTGTGATTGCTTAGAAGTAACTGGTGACTCCTCCTCCCCGGTGACCTGAGCATAAGCAACCAAACCCTAAGTGAGTTTACAGCCACTCCTGTCTTTATAAAGTCAAAACTTTCGCTGAATTCCCAGGAAGCAGATGAACAAGTGGTAATGAGATCACTTTGTAAACCCCATCTCATTCCCTGCTTCAGCAGCAAGAGCAGCTCCATCAGCATTCAGAACAGACACAACATGGCAATGACTGAAGTAGCATTCATGGGTATCTTCAGAACTCTAGAGTTTATTCAACCAATCTTTCTACCAGCTGTGGCTTAAACTGTCTCTTGGGGTGCTAACCTATCTGGAAGGCTGAAGTGAAGACTCGTAACCTCACCAGTACCAAACAGGCTGTACTGAATTGAATGGAAGGCTGGTCCTCATCCCAGGCAGAGTTTTAGAAGAACTAAGTATATCCATCTTAAAATTTCATCTTTACAGCTAGTAAAGAATGCCCTCTGAGGCAGGGCTTTACTGCTTTTGTAATAACCTCTTCAGGTATTACAGTCTTAAACATTTATACATATTTAAATGTTATTTAATGATTGGCAGAAAAGCTGCACAGCTAGATACTGATGTATTAGCAGGGATTAGGGCAGTTAAAGAATAGTATGGGGTAAGATTATAAGTGTAAAAGAAAGACAAAACAAAACTTAATTGAACACTTCTAAAATGTATGTCTGCCTATATGTCAATTACAATCAGAAAAATAAGGTTAGCATTATAAGATTTATTTTTAAATTAATTATTTATGCATTCAAACATTCATTTTTTCTTACAGTTACTTACATGACCATTAGCAATGTCCAATAGATCTTTAACTCTACATCCTCTTACAGGTCCCACTTCATTGCAAATTGAATCTTCAATAATCAGAAAATTGGCTTTGTAAGATGTCAGTATCTTATAAATATCCTCTGCTGACCTCTTTGAATAGATCTGATAAATCTATAAATTAAGACAACATGTTCATGCAATGCAAAAATCAGTGATAAATTAAATATTTTGAGGTTGCAGTATTTGTAATGCTGCTCACACGTAGTTGGAGTGGCACCACACAAATAATTTGTATTGCCAGGTGGCCTGGGGGGCACAGAAGAGCAATGTAAATGTGTGCGTCATGAGGAATGTTACAAGGTCATCTTCTTTGGAGCATTAACATTTACAGTACTCCCACACATCTCAATCAGGCACTCCAGTCTTACATGATGGAACAGTCTATAAATCACTGATAATACACACACATTTATGGAATTGGACACTCACATTTTCATTTCTTTTTAGAAGATCATCATCATTATATAAAGGCAAGCTTGACACCATCCATCCGGTACAAAGCTTAATCACCCCCATTAACTGTGGGCTGCCTGCAAACACAGCAGCCACAGGAGCCTGTCGTCTGCAAAAGCAACATCAACATACACATCTGAGTACAGGATGCACTTCTCAAAACAATATTTTTAATTCTAAACACTGTGAATCTTTTAAAGTGCTACAGTACAAGTTGGAGTGCATAAAGATATAATTGAGGGTCTAATTATAATTGGTGTTAATGCCGCGGTGGCAGTAGTTTCATTGCCATGAAAAGCTCAGACCTGCAGCAATATGGAGTTTGTAAGGCAGGTCTCCTGCTGGGGCAAGGGCTGATGGCCGTTCTCCTCCCCTCCTTGCAATCCGTGGAGCACCATTCACAGAGGTCCTGGGATGTATCAAACTATTGCTTTTCTGAATGGCTGCTGACTCGTGACAAAACAAGCTTGGGAGGGAGGGTAGGCAGGACAGACAACATGATGTTATCTTGTAAGGGAAAGATTTGTGATTATTTTCATTTGATCTCCAGGACCATGTATTTAACCACCTATGAGTAAACAGTCTCATGATGCAGAATAACATCTACACTTGTTATGTTTCCAGGTTTGGTTTAATCTTTTGACTATTCATATTCCTCCATTAGTGAAATAAAACAGTCATTGTCACACTTTATTATAGACTTTGGGCAACTTTTCCTGCACAGAAAACTCAAAATAAATTCATTTTATCAGAGAGAAAATTTTAAGAAAATATACTATAATAATGACATTCAATTAAAATTCCAATATGGACATCTAAATATATCCTTAAGAAAAAAAAAAATCATTATTTCCATTAAAAATATGAACAGCTGCTACAAATAAGGGTAGTAAAATTGCTCTTAGCTCAGTGAATCTCAATGCAATTCACCATGATTAATTATGTACTTGAAGTGTAATATATGCAGACTAATGCAAAAGCCATTAGGTACTTGGCATTATTCCACTTTCTGCCTTGAAGAGCTACAGCAGTGACAAACAACATACACTACTATTAACAGAAAGAAGAAATTGGCTGGAACGCTGTAATTAACAGCCTTGTCTTTTCTGAAGATGAACAGGTTGACATTAAAGACTACATAAATACAGAAAATAATCTTCTGAAAAAAAAATACAGTTAAAGGTAAGTAAGCTATCTAAACACACGCGATCTAACTTTCAGAGACATGCAGTTCCTAATGACATAGTTCAAATTTAGATTGAATGAGGCCAGAACCCAGTTCTGAAACTTTTGGTGGAAAGAAAAATATATCTGTGAAAATAACTTGACTCAGAATTAGCTATATATATGGCTCAGTATGAACTATACAGCATAAGTCAGTATTTGCTATGCCCCACCTAGCCAGCCAGATAAGAACCTTTCCAGCCTTCTGGACAAAGGGGAAGTTTGAATCATACACGTTACACTGCATGTTTCTTGACTGAGGTCTCTAAATCTTCACATTCAGGCCCTTCATTTTACTGGCCCATGCACACAAAAATTTCAGTGTTTCTGTCCTCCATGGAATTACAATCAACACGAACGCTCTAATCTACTGAGAAGTTAGTGTGTGAAGAACCAAGTACTAAGATGTCCACCTTTATTTAGAAATCAGGTCTACTAAGGATAATAAATACGATTTGCTTGCATGTTTCACAATCTTCTCATCGTAATCAATGATAAATTCTTGATTCTTTCCATGGGAATAATACCAAACTTTAAATACACATTTCTTCTCCCATCTCCCCTTACATCATGTAATGACTTAGCAATGTAAAACTCCGATTCATACAGGTAGCTCCACAAAATGCTGAGATAAACATACCCTGACATAAAGATGTAAAATAGAAACGTAGGACTTCACACTTACTTTATCCATGTCATGAGTTCTACTGTATCAGGATCATAGAATTCTTGTATTTCTGAAAGTTCTGTCATTATCCTAGGGAAAAACTGATGGAAACATAGTTTTGGTTACTTGGAGTTAAAA
>VZSZ01003867.1:96721-120088 GCA_013398815.1 Ibidorhyncha struthersii
AAAAAAATCTATCGAGAATCTCATTACATTAAGGCCTTAAATAACAGAACAGAAATGGGTTTCATCTGAATTTTCCCTCCTGATTGGTATTTTTGTTTGAATATTTTGCAAAACACACTGTTTATACTTACCTGACAGGAGACCTTTTCCAAAATAAGTACGTTAAACACAAGTTCTCATCTCTATTTTATTAGAATACTTGTAATAAAAAAAAGAAAAAAAACAAAACAAAACCCAAAACTATGTGGCAACAACATTCATCAACTTTAACTAGCCTTAAATGTATCAAAACCATAGTTCAGGTTTTCATATGCAAATGCATATAAGGGCACTGAACCAAGAAGCTGACAAATCTCTCATGGTAAACCTGCTTGAGCGGGGGGGGTTTGGACTGTTGTGACTTGATGGAAAAGTGCTGTGCGAGCAGGAAGGGAGAGAAGAAATTTCCTGGAAGAGCATTATGTGGGTAATCTGCCCTGGACTTTCCTCAGACTTTTACTTCAATGACTGCTATGAAGGAAAGTACACTATCCTGTATGAAGTAGGGTATCTCAGTTTATGCTCTTGAAAAACATTTTAGGAAAACGAGGGATTCTGGGAAGTGAGCCAGAATGCCAACTCCTTGAGATTGCAAGCAGGCACCACCAGCTCCAGCCCAGATTGCAAGCAGGCACCACAGCTTCCCTACCCTGTCAGGTTTAGGGGTGAAGGAACATCTTTTTCATTAAGATGGGCAATTTTAGAATCATAGAATCATTTAGGTTGGAAAAGACTCTTAAGATCGAGTCCAACCATTAACCTAGCACTGCCAAGTTACCACTAAACCATATCCCTCAGCACCACATCTACGTGGCTTTCAAATACCTCCAGGGATGGTGACTCCACCACTTCCCTGGGCAGCTTGTTCCCATGCTTGACAACCCTTTCAATGAATAAATTTTTCCTAAGATCCAATCTAAACCTACTCTGGAGCAACTTGAGGCCATTTCTTATCGTCCTATCACCTGTTACCGGGGAGAAGAGACCAACACCCACCTCACTACAACCTCCTTTCAGGTAGTTGTAGGGAGCGGTAGGGCCTCCCCTCAGCCTCCTTTTCTCCAGGCTAAACAACCCCAGTTCCCTCGGCTGCTCCTCCAGACCTCTCACCAGCTTCGTTGCCCTTCTCTGGACACGCTCCAGCACCTCAATGTCTTTCTTGTAGCAAGGGGCCCAAAAGGGAACACAGTACTTCAGGTGCAACCTCACCAGTGCCGAGTACAGGGGACAATCACTTGCCTAGTCTTGTTGGCCACACTATTTCTGACACAAGCCAGGATGCCATTGGCCTTCTTGGCTACCTGGGCACACTGCTGGCTCATATTCAGCCATTTTGTAAGTCCTAGAGCCATTTTGAGCATTTATCTGAAGAAGGCATAACTAGAAGTTGCCCCGCCTTGAGGGGCTGGAGCACGTTTATGCTGTTGTAAATGCTAAGTGAAAGCTACTGGATGCCAGCTCTTTTTGAAAAGGATAAAGTTTACAGGTTATGCCAGATTAAAGAGATAACTTACTTTGAGACAGCTGGAAATGGGAGCCTGCTTTTAACTGAGGAGTTTCCACTCCCATTACCTGGACAATTCAGCTGTCAGTCTACAACCAGACATGTTAGGGTAGCACAAGAACAGCTGCCATATGTTCACATCAGGGCTGAAAGCTGCAGCAGTGTTGCTATAGATAAGCCTCAACTGTCACCAGAACAGCAGATGACAGAAAGAGGAACCGCTACTGCCACCCCAAGGAGAACCACCTTCACTTATCAATCAGAGCTCTTAGAAAAATCTAGTGAGTTGAGGGACTATGCCAGACTGAGTCAGAAGGCAGCCAAGCAGAAAGATGCTAAGCTGTACACTTAGACATTTATAGCCACGGTAACAGACTAAGAGCCTCAAGGAATTTTACTGTCCCGTTACTATTAATCAACATTTCCAAGCTCAGGGATGAGTTATGAACCTGGAGAGCAAGCTGTTCACCACTGCCTAAAAGCAAAAGCTGGATCTGCAATGGTTGAAGCCCTCTAGAGTCCAAACCCCCACATTGCTTTTATTAAAAAATAATCTGAAAAAGAATTCTTTGGTCAACTAACCTAGTTTCCTCTATTGTAATAGATTTCATAACTCGTTTGAGCAACTGTAGCTTTTTTTCAGGAGCATATCTATTGCTCTGGCAGAAATGTGTAGAGTCAGATTACATTGCAACAAAAATTTCTATGATAAATGATAAATGTTACAAAATCCGTTAAAATACTGGCTTTTATATTTGAATACCTTTTTTAAAAATAATTATTTGAATTCTTACAGAACTATCCAAACTTACTATTTTGAAGCTATGTCAGTATAGTAGAGACTTAAACTTTATGGTATATTTCCCATATTTTTTGCTCTTATGGAAACTGAAAAACTAATTTCCAAATAATCTTTCCCCCAGTTTGTCTGTGACTTGCAAAAAAGATCTAAGTATTTATTTGAAACATGGGAACAGCTGTAACTTTTCTTCCTTGTATTGTAGGATATACACACCTCTACACGGTGCTCTGCACAAAGGATTTAACTCCATTATAATTTGATGGGAACTTTTCAAACAGATTATTTGCATATGATCTCCCATAATTTTACTTCCACCTAACCTCACTCCCTCTCACTAAAACCAAGATTGGGACAACACAGTTTTCAATATCCCAAGTTTTTATTTGGCAGTATTTTCTTTGTTAAGTCACGTTTATATATCCAAAGCATAAAAGCTGAATATAATAAAGTCTTCATTTAAATTTAAACACTTCTTAATTACAACAAGCAATCATTACAAATTAAGTTGTCAAATACCTCATACTGAAAAATGTAAACAGTTTTTTAAAAAAAAAAAACCAACATATTTTCAGTGGATGACAGCTTTTATCTCATCATATATATTTCGTTTCACCAAGTATATTTCATTATATCTGCTTACTGACTCATATTGTGCCTACATACAAAATAAAAAAAACACAAAGGTATTTTTTTACCTCTTTCCACAAGCTGAATCCAATTATTGTGGGAACTGCCATACTCAGAATAAGAGCCTAGAAAACACATGTTAGAAGAAATAGATTATGGACCATCCTCCAACCTTGGACTATCTGTTGATCCTGTTCATAAAGTAGGCTACACTTATGCCTGAAACCTTAGAGTGACAGTAGGTGAAACTTTGAGGTTTTCTACCAGGCAAAAACTTTCCACAAACAAGAATTTGCCTAATTTAGCATGGAAGAACTTATTTGATCCACGATAACGTCACCATCAATATTAGGGATGGTTAATTACTGCTCAAAATAACAATGATGCAATGTGCATTGCACATGATGTAGGGAACAGAAGAAAAGTAAACACCTCATACAAACGCAATGAGATAATCTGAGAAAGGGAAAAAAGTATGGAACAAGCATTTCAAACCTCTGGTCTTTTGTTCAGATTAACAATATTGACATGCAAAACGCAGAAACCCATTTTCAGCGCACTATCACTCTAGCTGCTACAATTTTTGCTTTGCAAAAAGGAGACAATAGCTTGCGTGGTACAGGAAACATTTGGTAAAGAATGCACGCAAGGCATTCTCTTGGTAATAGGCTATTAACACATCTACTGGGTTAATAGTAAAAAAGCAGGTCTATATAGTAGCAAGCATGAGGTATATAAAGGAATGTGTTTACCATGTACATGAACATATTGTCACTCTTGATTGGAAGAACACTGTCAATGTTTCTGATGTAACAGTGTATGGCATTTTCACAAGTGACACAGTGAATCTCTGTTGAAGTATAAAATATTTAGGCCTATAAGCCTCTTGAAATTAAGGTAAGTAATATCCTATCCTTATTTTGTTAATAAAACAAATGCACAAAGTTGCTAAAAATTGCACAAAGCAACTCTCGGCATATGAAGAACAAAGCTAGGGTTGCAAGCCGGGGAGTTGTTTGCACTGTAGCACAAGCTCATCTTCAATTGCAACACTTCTATATAATGGCCGCACATGAACAAACCTTATACAAAGTAATTCCACTTACCATTTCTTATGAAGCAGCTTTACTCTCAGAAAATAAATACACCTAACTACCACATTTTTAGCCTTGTTTCCTAGTGAAACGAGGCTTATATCGATGCCTGCCTGTATGCCTGTACTTTCACTCCTGCACGCCTCCTAAAAAGCACGTGACCTTGGCCAATCTCCACTAAATATGACATAGAGCTTGCGGTCTCAAAGATTTGTTAAAAGAAATTAAACAGATGAGTGAAAGATGAAGACGGCCTTGCTTCTTATGAGGAAAGGTTGAACACAACTTTATCATCAGGTACCAGAGAACAAGTGAAAGCGTGGTATTAAGAATGAAAGACACAGAAAACAGAGTATATGAGATCCACTGCTCACAGAACTACATGTTCTTTTAGTTGGTTCTTCTATAGGTCTTTGGTAATAGCTGTTTGAAAAGTTATATGCTTGCTAGCTGTAATTCCCAAGACATTGGCAACAGCAACTCACCAGCAATATCGGGTGCACAGCTTTCAGTCGAAGCCACTTGAAAAGCGTCATCCAAAGTTCAGGAGAGCACACACCAAATGCAGCAAGCATGCAAACATAAGGTGTCCATAGATATTTCGTTCTGAAAAACATTGCAGTAACTTAGTTGGGACTCTGAACATGCCTCTGTATTCAAGCTATTTATAAAAACATTCCAATTTGTTTCATATGTCAAACAGTCTGGATGTTCAAGCAATCTGAGATCAAATTTGATGGCACTGACGGGTAAACCAAGGAAATCTCTAGCAGAAGAGCAGGCACCTGATTATCTGCTGCAAGATGTAGGAGCAAGATCCAAGGTCAAAGATGACAAAATCCTTCACAGAGTTCAGGGGAGGATGAAAGAAAAACAAAGAGACTAGTAAAGTCACTTGGCTGTTGCGGTTTTCCAGCCAAGCAAGGATAAAAAGCAGCTATTCAGCAAAGCTGTACAGACACTGTACTATAAAGGAGTTCCTGAAGAAAGGAAAGGAAAATATTTAATAAGCAATTTATGATTTGCTGGCATTGTCTGCCTCTTAAGGATAGACTAGTCAAGTTAAGACAACTACATGGTAACACAACAGTCTGCTCACTTTAAGAATTTGTGAATATTCAGATTTTAGGATGATGAGCGTAACAGAAACACAAGTCTGCCACCTTCACGCTGATTTAGCTGAGAGCCAAGATTAGAACAATAACGTCTTCCAAACATTATTAGCTTCTGTAGCTTTCACGACTAACACAATACCTTTGAAAATAGTTTTGCTACTTCTTTAACATGCCAAGCAAAGGTATACTTCATGCTAGCCTAGACACAAGAAGATGCATAAGAAATCTTCCATGTCCCAATATTCCACAACATACACTGTTCATCAAAACACTACACAAGATCTTGCTAGAATACAATATTAAAAGAATTACAGCACCCTTAAATTACACTTAAATATCATAACAAAAGTGGCAAAAATTTTCTTCAATTAATGTCTCTGATTTTGGATGCATTAAAGCTTGGAGAAAACATTAAAGAGCTCAAGCACAATTCATCATATACCTGTATCCAATTTAGAGTCAAAATGATCTTTGCTCTCTCCCTTACGAAGCAGTACCACTATATGCCAAATACATTTCAGAAAAGGGGTGAATTTCAAAGGGGTGAATGGTGTATCACGTCCAGTTAGGAACTCTCTGTTGCTTTCAAAATAGATATATCAAAATCAGACTTACCCTTCCAAACACATCGCTAGACAACCAAGTAAAATTGTGTGAATTACATGATAAACTATTTCTGGCCTCTCTCCAATTCGACCATCCTCAAGTTTAACTGTCTCTTTCAGTGGTTCACCACTGCAGTTGGAGAAAATGAGACATCACTTAATTCAGACATTATCTCAGGCAAAGGTGCCAATAAAAATACTTTTATGACTGTTAAGTCAGCAGTATACTGAGATCATTCTGTGTCATACCATACAGTATTGTTGCAGTGTTTATTTGTTTTTTGTACTTCATCAATGATCTATCAGCACCCACTGTCCCTTGTTTTAGACTGTAACCTCTCTGGAGCAATGGTTGTGAATTAATACAATGGGATCACTGCCTATGACCATAAATCCTATTTTAAGGTAATTCAGCAAAAAGAGACAGTCTAATTTAAGAGCATGCACACTCCGCAAACATTTAGATGAAGCATGCTGCACATGCATTCTAACTAAGTTTCTTCGTATCATTAGCTTGGTGAAGAATTATGGAATCTGCAGGATGATAATTGTGTATGGAATGTGTATACCCTTTTATGACAAAGTAAGATAACAAAACCAGGTTTTAGTCACATTATTATAAATTGTAGTATTATATTATAAAATAAAAACTCATAACCAAAATCTTACAACAAATGCTTTCTACAAATGAGATAGCAAGGCACACAATAGATAACATTCTACTATGATATGATTTCAGATTACAATTTTATAATAAACTTCCTCATGACAAATGGAAAAATATTTGAGATTACTAACCACTTCAAAATTAAAAGAAAAAAATGAGGGGGGAGAAGGTTTATTTTAAGCTTTTCTTTAAAAAGCTGTTGGACATACTAAAGTCACTGAAATAGCTATTTCAACCACTAGCAAAAAATCAGAAGTTTGTTTCGTTGTTTTGAATATACTGTCACACATCCAACCTGACAAACATTTTCATTTATAGCAGTATAGTCTTTATCTATTAGAATTCTTGGTCCTTGAAAAAAATCTGTTGATTTTTGCTGCAGACAAATGAGAAATTTGCCCTAATATCAGAGCAGTTACACCATTCATCTTCTAGGAGGAAGAGATAATTTCCTAGCCATTGAGTTTCCAAGACAAGTTATGCTAGGATCTACAGGGTTGCTATTCTTAGTCTGTAAACAGACAGCTCCACTAGCAGTTCCCTCAAGGGAACTGTGAATCACTGTGAAACTAAAAATAATTGAGTCAGCTTTACTTCAGCTCTGTTCTGAGCAGCAAAGGCTGATGGACCTTATCACAGTAAACGAGAGTTTAAAAAAAAAACCCAAAACAGTGAAGCATTAGAAATCTGAAATCCTCTCAACTCCACCCATCTCTTTCTTTATGTAAACTTAAAAAAAAAAATCAAAACAACCCAGACCAGAGAAACAAATTCTCTACCAACAATCAGATAACTGCTGTTGGAAGGGGAAAACAGACAAAGTATCTTTCTCCCTGGCAATGGGAAGACACATAAACGTATCACAAAACATTAGCCAGAACTCTGCAGGAATTGCACCTATGGGGAAACAAACCAATGACAACTCCCTGTCCTGACTGGAGGGCTCAAGAAGCCCATCACTAAAGAACTTTCTTTAGGAGTCTCTGGTGGGCCTTTCCACTGGTGCTGACACCCTGCAAGCTCAATGGTGCAACAAACTTTGGAGCAACAAACATCATGACCATTCACTTCGACATCCATGAACCTCTTATTTTTAACTTCTTATTTTTCAGTATAAATAAGTTACTTACCAAATTCTCCTAAAAATGACCTGAGTTACAGAAAAAAGGCAGATAATTAATACTAAAATATAGAAAGGCAATAGTGATGACTGTGTTAGTCGCAAAAAAAAGTCTTGGGAGGGTGCCTGAAGAGATTCTTGACAAAGGAGCCAATTCATTGTAAAATTCCTAGTAAGGCAAAAACATCCCATTAAAAACAATAACAATACCCCGCAGATTAGAAAAAAAAAAAAAAACAGCACACATCCAATCACAGTTTAACCTATTAATGTCATAGGAAACTATTTTAAATTAATCTTTGAGAAGTTATGTTTTTACCATTTGAAACCGCTTGCAAGTACTTTTTAGAATAAAAGCTTATCTTCCAAAAAAGAATCTGTGATCTGAAGAGACCAGACTACTACTCTTTTATATCACAAAAACCCAGCCTCCCATATAACTCCATTATGGGGACATAAAGCATTTCGTTGTCACAGTGGATTAAGATTTTAGAGATATTGATGCAAGAAGGTAGGCTTGTCCTCATTCCAAACGGGGAGATGAAGAAGGGAAAGTGGTCATCTGAGATCACAAACAAGCCCGAGGCACTGCCAAGAATAGAATCCTTAATTGAAATTCTAGTTCTGTAGCTGAACACACTTGATCATTCTTCTTTCTCAATTAATGAGCAGAAAGACTATATACTCTGCCAAGAAGCACTATCATTGTGTATTCTCAACTGAAATTGCTGCAGCATGTGATCCCGTGCATGTATTCTTGTCTTATTTTGTTTTGTTTTCCTCCCTCTTTTCTTTTTCCTTTTCCCCAAGGGAAGACTAGAGAACTGAACCACTTTCAATTAAACAGAATCAGTTTAAAGATTAACAGCTGGGCATGTCCAAACTGGCCTTAAGAGACAGATCTTGAAGCTCGTGCGCTGCGAACCATAATTCCAACCCACAGTTATTCAATTTTCTAGGCGCAGTTGCACTCAGTTTGTCTCAATCACTAGCTTCATTGCAGAGTTTGACATCCTGGAAAGTAACATGTAGCAAGTCCCTGGGGTGAAAAAAAAATAAAATCCGTAATACCTGGTACCTGAATAAACTGAAATCCTGACCAGAAGCAGTCCTTTCTTTTCTTGCAAAACACTTATGAACGTGCATGTATGTGTGTTAAGCAATGCATTTTAGTCAACGTCATTACACCTTGTCTTCCAAAAATTCCCCAACAATTTCAATTATCTGTAATATCATTTTCCACTTCTTCCCCTGAAAGGTTGTGAAGTAGTTTTGTAAGAGAGATGCAGTTCCCAGAAGACATTCCCAATTCCTGCACAGAATTGCAAGTCTTGGCTTGGGTCCAGAAGATGTCTCTGTCCTTACCAATACTGTACTTGAAGTTCTCCAGAGAATCTGTAGCCATGATGTCTTCTTGTAAACCAACATGCAACTTTTTTAGAGATGCAAGCAGTTTTTATTAAAGTCACAACAATTCCTTCTAAGTTGTGCCTTGTCCTAATTTCTTCCAAAACAGAGAGAAGGTTTTTTGGGGTGTTATTCTCCCAAAACTAAAAATAAAATCCCACAACCTGTTTTGAGATAGTATCAATAGTTCATGACTCTTTTCAGAGCCCTTTCTTTTGCAGGCTATAAAAAGTTTGTACCACCACCCTATTATCTTTGAGTTCAAGTCTTATTAGAAACACTAGACAAGGTACAGAAAGCTTTTGCTCTTCAATGTCAAAAGAAAACAAAATTTATGAGATGCTTTCACCCCAAGGCATAAAAAATACTGAGGTGCCTCAGAAACCTCAAAATCCTAAGTAAATTCTGTATATGAATATTTTTTAAAATTCAGTCTTAAAACCAGGTGACAAATAGAAATTGTTTCCCTAACTCCTTTATAAAATTCTCACAAGCCACTGAAATTTTATACTTCTCAGAGCAGTTTCAGAAGTTCGGATATCTCAGGAGGTGTAAAGAGTTTAAAAACTTACTTAGTTGTGTTTAAGCCAAGTTTTACTTCAATGAACTTCAGCAAATGCTCATTTTCTTTATGAGGAACAAACATCTGAAAATTAATTTAGCAGAGAAAAATCTTATCCAGTGCTGGAAGCAGCTTTCACATAGTCACTTCATTGAGATTACAGAATGGCATGGAACAGTCAACTATTCAAGACTGACAACTAACAAACTGGATTAAGTTTTCCAGTTAAAGTACTGGTGTAGCATTGTAAGTCTTCACTTAAATAAATCTGTCTTTAGAGTTTCAATGAGAATACCCTTCCCTTCACTTTGTTCGTGTACCCCAACAGGAGGGCAAGTGAAAAGCTGTCAATAAATTGTCAAAAGATTACCAAGCAGCGTAAAAAGGATCATGAAAAACAGACGTAACTTACACCCAAGCAAGCCAAAGAACATTGTGTTTTGCTCCACTAAACAATACGACTGCAGCCTAGCAGAAGTTATGAGCATTTGTAATCTTCATATAGCTTGAGCAGCCAAAAGTTCTGTGCGCTATCTACGTAATTTAACTCACATTTTTCAAGGTTAGATTTTGTTTTCATGGAGATACAGCAAAGCTAGCCAGTATGAATGGCACAAGAAAAAAATCCAAACTGAGCATTCTCTCAAACTTTTTAAGGTTTGCTAGCTTCTTTATTTTTAAATCAATTAACATAATCAGGGTGAGTTTGAGACATAGAGGAAAAGCATAACAAATTATGTAAAAGACTAGAACCAGCAAGAGGGAGTTGCTAATCAAAATACAAGGTCAGGCTAAAATCCCGTTGTGTAATCTCAATTCCTAGCTGACTCCTACACTAAGTGAAGGTCTCTGTTCCCATATTTTTGTTGAAATTTAACTGAAAATCAACATCTACCCTGAGACTATCATACCTGTTCCTGGCTACTAGGTCTTTTCCATGCACAAGAATATAATTTTAATATTCAGATCAGTTTGTAGAGGCCATCCAAGTTCTAACAAAACCCACATTTATGAAATAGCTAAAGTGCGATTTAAAGGGTATTTCTATACTCTGTTTTAACCTCAGCCCAAAAGACCAAAACCCCAACAAAACACAGCTACTTCATTTGCAAAACATTTTTATATAGATAGAAAATAACTCAATTTTTAGTACTCTAATTTGCTATGAACTCTCAGATCAATAAGATAAGCAACACTTCAAAAGACTTCTCCAAGATACATCTGTAACTTCCATTCAGATTTTGACAATTAAAATCACTTTTTACAGACAAATCTTACCTTTAGTAAGAAGTTTAGTGTCACTGTTATTGTAAGCACCAAATAGATGTACATTATTTTCAGCAATCTTGACAAAAATGTACCCTTTTTCATATTCATCTGCAAAAATATTTTAATAATGCCATATCATTTAGAGTTCAGTTTAAATAATAAAAACTACACTCAGAGTTAGAGGAGAGTCTAGTTACCTGAAGGCATTTAGACAGCATTAAAGCTGCTACAAGACTCAGTAATGGTGACACTAGTAAGGCTGAATTTTCAAACTGCAAAAGGTAACCCAAGAAGAGAGAAAACAAGTAGATTTTGTATACTTCATGCACCTGTTGAAGAAACAAAATAAAACGGTAAAATAAAATAAGAGTGGATATATGTCTTGCTTTTTAGAGCAGTAGATAGCTCACTCCATTCCTCTTAAGCAGGAGGTTAATAGATCTGTACCCTCCAACTCATTAATCTAGCAGTGTACTGTTTAGCTCTGGGAAGTATTTCACATGAAAATGATCCTGGTCAGCCTCAGTAACTGGTGCATAATTACTTCACAAGAATTCTGTAAAAATGCCAAAAGTAGCAATATTGTACAAGGGCTCCCCATTCTGTAATACCTCACTATGATACAGCATGAAGCAGTAACCACAATGCAACAGTATGAAAACACATAATTTGTGTGAAAGAGCTGACTACTGTAAACATGCGCTTTCCTTGCCCTCACGATACCTGGCTCGTTTAACCTACCTGAGGAATAAACAGACCATTACTGATAATCTTATAAACCTTGCTACTTGATTCTTTAGACTTTTACCAAAACACAAATCTTCTCCCTTATATTTTAAGGACTCTGCTTTGAATTAAAATAGATCAAACATTTCCCACTGCTGAGGGACAGAAAAAAATGCAATTGAAAGAAGAGGTGATGAATTAGAATTGCATGCAGTTTGAAATGGAAGTTACGTCTAACAAAACTAGAAGGCACACATATGAAGTAGCATATATACTATTGCAACAGGCAGAGTAAAAATGCATTATTATTGAAACATTTCTAAGAACCATTTTGCAGAATAAATTCAAATACTTTCTTGCATTGAAAAAATCAATTGCCCTTCAGCATCTGCCTAGCCTATTTATTGGCTAAATCATTACAGGGCGGGCCATTCAGGGTGAAAATGAGCCCCTTAGCTTCACAGAGCCAAAAAAAGCAGATTTTGTTCAGCCCCATCCTACTGTGAATAGGGAATGAAAAAGAAGAGGCAGCTAGGCCAAAAAGGACGCACGACTGAGTATCATTCATCACTCTTTCATCTCTTCAAGGATGTTTCAGGTCTCAGAAGCTTTGCTTAGCTTCTGACCCTTTTGTTAGGAAAGCCATCCCAAACACAGTAGGCCAAAAGAGAGTGAGTTTAAGGCCATTTTATTCTTCCAGTTGACAGGACATGCACTTCAGCTGGACCCAGGCTGAAAGACACTTAAGTCATCACTCAGTCTGCACCTTTTGGAGCTCCTGGGCGGTATGTATGGCAGGCACCTCTGAGGCTGTATTTAAGACCCCAACTATCAGTAGGCTGAAGAGTTCTAATACCTTCTCTGTCTGTGCCAGGGCAAAGCTGTCTAGCAGAAAAAGAGAAACAGCCTGGACAAACAGGAGATAATGACTGTATTCCCACATCATCATGAAGGTATACGTTGAAGCACTCACCAAAAGGTAACAAAACTTCTAGAGAAAAAAAGAAAAACAAAAAAAGCATTAATTTCATACCTATGCATCTCTGTCACTAAGTAACTGAGAGGACATTAGAATAGAAACTATGGAAATTAATTATTATTTTAGTAAAATAATTACAATACTGACTTCAGACATATTTAACATGTTCTCAGATGGCAGAAAGTAATTACTGAAACATTCAAAAACATTTAAAGCCAGTCAGAAGAAACATCTTTGACAGAGAGACAGGGAAAGGAAGTTACCACCATCTTCTCCAAGCAACAGGAAGAGCAACAAAATGGTTTACATAGTGAGAGAAATTCTGCATCGGTTTATTTTAAAAAGACAGCACACAGCTTATTACCATTATCATTGTTCTCTCTGAACCCTCACAGGGGCATAACAGAGCAGGGCACGAGACACTTAACAAAAACTGCATGTGAGAAGGTGAAATCCAAGTGGCTGTTTTGAAAGGAACAAACAAAACATCTGCTGTTTTCTGCCTAGTGGCGCAATAGTGACAGAGGTAACTACTCTAGAGCACAGTTCTACCAGCTACTCTTTATTAAGAAATTAATTTTGCTTTACCTCAGCAGAACAATTTAGGTTTTTTTTTAAATAGCCTGTGAGAGCTGCTACTTGACATGCAAAATATGGCAAAGCCCAATTTTCCCTTGATGGTATGGAGTGATCAATTCTTGTTGTATCTGTCCTGGAATAAAGTACAGACAAAAATTATTAAAGGATTTACAGAACAAAAATATCAACAAACTTCTAGTTATCAGTGTTCCGATATTAGGTGTAAAGTAGCACTGACACAATTTTGCTGCTGATACAGGTCACAAATTTAGTATCAGCATGGAAGGTCACATCTTTACTCATTTATTCAACAGGTCTCCTTACTAGGTAGCATTTATAGGACTGAAGCCAAAAAGCATCTGCCTCCAGCCTCTTCTGAACCACCACAACACTGTGCGAGCCAGATGCATCACACGCTGCTTCTGCCAACCTGCATTGTGACAACAGAGCCTTCTTTGGCCATAGGCAGGGGACTGCTGCCATTACAGCAGCTTTTGACATTGTAATGAATATCAGCTCATAGCTGACAGAAAAGACTCTTTTCAATTCTCACACAATATGTTTCAAATAAGTGATTTAGGCAGCTGAGCACAACATACTTAGAATCCAAAGTAGTGCTCCCTCTTAGCAGCAGTACCAGCAGATACTCTGTCTTACAGGGAAAATTCTGCCCAGCAAAACAAGAGATTAAAGATGGATGGGGAGCATGGGCCAGAACAGCAGCAGGGTCTTCTCATGGAATGACTTGATAGTATCTGCACAATTAGAGCTGTAGGAGAAAGTTTTAAAAAGTGCTAAAGTGACTTAGAAGCACAAGTCACATTTTCAAATGTGATCAAAAGCATAGTACATAGAGTAGCATAGAGGTACATAGTCGTCTTTGTGTCTACTATGCTTTTAAAAAGGAGCCTCAAGCTCCTTTATCATTTAGATATTTGAAAGTGTCACCTTTCATTTTTACCTCTGAAGCCTCTTACAGAAGCATGTTTGGAGCTTTTTTAACTACTGGACCTTTCAATTTGTTAACAGTGTTTAATCTTCTTTGCTGTTGAAAAAAATACAGATTTATTCACCATTTTCCCTACTTTCCACTGTTCACACCAGCTTGATGAACAGTATTTTTAGTTACCAATCACAGATTCAGTCATGATGACCTCACACTCCTAAAAGATGCTTCCAAACAGTTCATCTTTAAAAGGTATATCTCTAACATTTTGCTCCTCCATAGGTCTTTTCTTTCAAGTGCTCTCAAGTTCACAGAAAGGCCCAGAGCTACTTGGTGACAAACCAAGAACCTGAACACAAATTCTCATTGCCCAAATGAGGCTCCCTATAATTGTGAAACATTTTAAAATAAAAAAATCTTGACATCAGAATCATCTAAGAAGATTCCACTTTGCACGAAAACCCACTACAAAAAGCAGATTTAAAAAAAAGAAAATCAAAGACTATTTACAAGAAAAATGCACTCGGTCATTTCCTTCTAAGCAACAGAACAACCATCACAATATTTAGAGCTGGCCACAGAGAGCAATTCTGTTTTACAGCAACTTTGAAATTTTGTTTTCATTCTTCACCAGCAAAACCCCCAAACCTTCTGAGGAATGTTTTTGCGAAATGGAATTGTGTGAGGATATTCCTGTATTCACATACATATATCAAGTCAGTTCAACTGGCAGCGTGGATGGTTTGGACAACAGGAGGCCTTTCCATTAATAAAAGCATCACGAGAATCAGTGCATCTCTGGGAAATGTTTTGTATTCAGCAAAAGAGCTTGCTCTCACAAAGTTTAATAGAAAGCATTTCAATCCGCTCTAATATTTTAAAATGTCTTATTGACAAACTAGATTGTATAAAGATGTTTTTCTTACCTGTTAATAATGAACCATGCTACAGTCAGCATTCCTGCCAGCCAAGTCCCACTCATAACCCAACTGGTCACAAACAATGCAGTCACATAAATTCCCTGCAGTCCAAAAACTATACCAATGTAGAAATACACTGGTTCAATAACTTCCTGAAATTACAAATAAAAACGAAGAGACATAGTGGCAACTGAGCTGAAGCTGGAAATTATTACTATTTACTATTTGCATACTGCTAACAGTGTGCTAGGTGCTTTACAAACAGGTAAGAGACAGCCCCTATTCTAGAAAAATATGGAGCACGCTTTTATTTTGGGTTCAGGGAAAACAAAGCAGTGTGAATTAAGAGCACACTTCAAGACTCAGCTTGCTAGTGCCACGATTTTCGTATTTGCTTTAGCATGAACATTGCATGTGTCAGATCTAATAAATCTATACTGCAGTGAGATATAAAGTTCACAGGACTACTGGAAGAAATTACATTGGGGAGGAACTTGGAGAAGTAAAGATATGGCAAAAATGGTTCCAAACACAGACAAGCATATATAAAATAAGTAAATAATTAAAAAAAAGATAAATGAAAGAGGACACAAGTATGCAGTGTAAGCAGAACAAAGCCCGAGTAGGGCAGAAAGAGACAAGAGCTTTATCTACAAAAGTGTTTTTCCCTTTTACATATTCAGGAATGGGTATCAGAGACAGGTATCACTATAAGACTTCTGTACCCTGAAGGAGCTAACTTTCCTGTTTTTAATGGATAGCACAGATACTCTCCATATTTTTACACAGTTTGTAGATCTAAGCAATAACAGACAGAAAAGTTTAGTGCACCCCCAAATCTTATGCCAGAGACTGATCAGAATTGAGGAGAACCCAGACCTGGTGAGAAGCTCAACTAAATTAATTCAACAAAAAACTGCATGTATTTATTGTATATAGCATAGAAAGTCTCATACACACACATACAAAACCATAATGAAAGCACAGAAAGTAGGAGAAATGCACATACTTCGCTACCAGATGCTTGATATAAAACACTGGCAATCAACTCTGGATACAAAGTCATTTGCTGGACGGCATTTATCGTCTTCAGTGATACCGTCTTATTGTTGTGTGTCAACTCATAAACACCTATAGACAAAAGAAAAATACTCTGAATCACTTACTATTGCTGTTCTTAAAAGAAGTGAAAGTGTACTCAAAGGTAGGGGGAAACATATTTGGCCATTAAAGCTGCTAACTGATTCACCACTCCTAATTTTAAAGGAAGGAGTAATTTCTGTGCCAGATGCCGTTCTACCCTACTGATTTAGCAACAAAGTTATGACCATTTTTTGATCTAGCCTTTAAATAGAAGGCCCAAAACTAACCAGCTGAAGCATAGTCTTTTCAGTAACGTATCGATGCAGCCCTGGAACCAGCCACCTACAGATCACCTTCACAGGAGATTCTTAAGAAGTGAGACAAAGACCTAACAGGGATGAGCAGGATATATTATACCTGTCTCCACAAAGAGGTCAGCAGATATGATAGCCTCGTCACCTTTTTCAGCCCTGCATTTCTGAGACTTCTAAGAATCACTCATTTAACAAAATATGCCTTTGTATGGAATTAAGATGAAATTGAAGCTGGCATACTTGAAGGATACACCATTCTGAAATACTATAATTAAAAAACTGACATCATTACTTAGGACAATAAAGGGAAGAGGAAAAATAATCCAAATTAGAGGGGAAAAAAATAACAAAAACCCCAACAACATGCAACAGCCAAACAAGATTACTGTTTCCAGCTCTAAGCATATCTTGGTGTGTGGTGCAGCTCGTTCTCTGCAAGCCAAACCAGGTCTTGCAGGACTTATAACTGGGTTCAGCACAGCTATGATCCACCTTTGAAAACTGGGTGCCCCCATAATACCTGGTACACACCTGAGTCTGTCTGTTTGCAGAGGCAGCATGCCTGAATGAGGCAGTCCATCTATCCACATGGGTAATCTCCCCAGAGATAAAGGGGAACTGACTGTACCAAAGACGTCTTGTATATTGCTGATGAACTACACATCAGCTGGGAAACTGTTCAACCAGTAAAACTATACCTACAAAGCTTTTCTGGCTTCAGATGAGGTTTAACGAGGGGACTGAAATAATTCAGCGGCTGACCTTTGTGAGACAGGGCTGTTCATTCCCTCTTCTCTCCTAGAGTTCTCACCTTTTCCCCATGCTAGCCCAGGTGGCCTTTCTGAACTCACTAAACTAGCACAAAAGTGTTCCATCTTCTTTTCATTGCTTTGGTTTTCTGCTGATTTAGGAACCTGGGGTCAGTGAGCTCCAGAGCCAGCGCCGGATAAAGAGCAGGAGGGCAAAGGGAAGAGAGACCGTTGCCACCCAGTTTGTTCTCCTTCCTGTTGGTTTCTGTCCCCATCACTCAGCGCTCATCAACATCTGTTCATCATAGCTGACAGGAGTAGAAACCTCTGGCAGGGACAGGATTGAGCAGATCAACTCTTGACAGAAACCGTTCCATCTTCTGACAGAGTATGGAAAACAGTCATTTCCATCCCCCATTCCCAAATTAAAGATCAATTACGCTTACATGGCAAAAAAAATCCCCTATGTAGCAAAGGCTAATCTAATGATAACTTCCATATGGGGCAATATGAGAGTAATATTAATCCTATTCCAGAGTATTGATTAAAAGGCAATCCACTGGAATACAGGATAATTAAATATTGTTTTTTAAAAGGCACTGAAAAGTTAAGTCAGCATGCAGCTTATAATTAATCTGACTGATATACCTATAGAAGAATATAAAATCAGTCTCCCCAGTCTGCAGGAGTTTTTTACTGTCTCCAAAAGGAACAGGACTTTTCAAGGTTAATAAAACAAACGGGTTTTGTACCTCTTTCAAAGGAAGGAGCCTTTAGCAGTTCTTTATAGAATGAGTAATAAATGGCGCTGTCACCCTGAAATGTAATTTCTCGTTCGAGTTCCTAGAAAAAAAAAAAAAATTCACCTCCTGCAATCTCTTTCCATAGAAGACTATATATTTTCAGATAGACTGGTTTTGTAATACAGCACATGGTTATGACTCCACTGTACATCTTCAGAGTATTCCTCAAAACATTAATCTTCACAGCACCTCTGTCAGGTATATAATGCTCTCTATAACTTAGCAAACATGCTCAGAATCAGAGCAACTCAAATCCACATCATAAGTCAGCACAAGATCCACAGGATCCTTTCATGTTCACAAACCTGAAAATCATTCAACTTTCCATACTTTACTAAATAACACAGTTCTTAAAAAAACAAAACAAACAAACAAAAAAACCCCAACAACAAAACCCCATACATTCCTGTTGTTTAGCTTATGTAATCCCAGTATGCTTCAGGTCCAAATTTTAGAAAGGTATTCCAATGATAAAGGATGGCATGGAAAAACATAAAAGCAGGACAAGAAAAGACTACTGTTAGCAGGAGAAATACTCTACAAAAAAAAAAAAAAAGAATGAAAAAAAAAAGAGACTATATCAAAGGCAGAAGTGTGACTAGAACAAGATGGGATTCTATACGCACGCACTTCCAGCCTGACATGGATCAGCTTTTATTTCAAGGACACAATTTGGCTTTTGTTTCAGTAGTTTAACTTTTTTCTTTACCTGCCTGCTGGAAAACCAGAATTTCCGTTCATGATATGTTGAGAGGTACACAGCATACATCATTCCGCTAGTGACTGCCGCAAGACAGCCAAAGAAAAGTTTCGCAAAACGCTGAATTAACATATCTGAAAAGGGATAGTGAAAAAGCTAAAATAGTCCAGAGGACTTAGAAACAAACAGTATGCCCTAAATATGATTAATATCTCAGCAGCAAGTAAACTTACTGGCATCAGAATTATCACACCATCAGCAGCACAGATACATTGAGAACTGGTTTGTTATTTCTGTCCTGCAGAGTTTTCTTTTCCAGTTGTTATCACTGCTTCATAGGACTCTCAGATGAAATACTCACACACTACACTGCAAATTTCTCCCCATTCTAGTAAGCTTCATTTTCAAATTAATTCCAAGAAGGAAAAGTGTCTTCCAAATAAACTGAGTGAACTCTAGATTTTACCCAAAACACCACAAAATTCTTAAAGGCTTTAACAGAAAGAGGTGGCAATACCACATCTAACATCAATACTGCGACATTCTACTCTCCATTCTGTTTTTAAATAAAAGAGGAACTAATCTGAATTTTACCAAACTCATTCAATGAGTGTCTACTTCACCTGTAGCTCCCTCAAGTTAGTATGCACTTTTAACATAAAAGTTTTTGGTATCTTGGTGAGCACTTGCCTAAAATTACACCTGGTTTTAGTTCTGTTTCTTGAAAAGCTGTAAGGACTTTTTGTCTGTTCATGTTTCAGTACCATTACTTCATGCCTTTCAGCTTCCCAACTGAAAGATCATGCCAGGCGCAATTAAAATATTTATTTGTACTCAAACAACAGTGAAATTCTTTACCACCCTGCCTCTCCCCCTTTTTCTTCCCCTCTCCATCCCTAACCTGAAACAATCCAGGACTACCATTTTACTCTGAAATACATAAAATGCCATTGTTAAAGAATTCTCATGTGCATGCCTGTTTTTTTTGAAACATTCAAAAACCTAATTCAAAATAAGTCTGTTAGAAATTACAGTGCTACAAATATCTTCCCATAAAATGTAAAAGAATAATGAAAAAAAAAATCAGAAGTTGGCTAAAAATTCTGTAGCTTACATTTTGGCGATCTTCCCAGCTTTGAGTTTTCTTTGTTTCTCTCCTCTGGAGCCATTTTGTCAGATTCTGTGCAGTGTTGCTTCTTTCTCTGTCGCAGGTCTGCTGCCCCTGAAGACATTTTTTTAAGTTATTACAACACAATACCTAAAATCGCACTCTGAGAAATCCACACAGCAGCAGGTAACAGCCAGTTACTGCTACTGATTCAATCCCACAGCAGATATGTTTGACAAAAAGACTCAATTAAACTATGTCATATGTCTAACTAAAATAACAATATAACAATACAGAAACCAATTCCTATGTTATTCCTCAGAAAAATCAAGTAAGTTTTCTCTTGAGGCCATACTCTGGGATTACCCAGAACGCAAACTGGAAGCTAACTGGTTTATTCCATGGTGAATGTATTCCACAAATGAAGGAAAGCAGTAGTTTAGATAAGTTAATAGAGACACTGGGAGAAACTGGTGCCAGTTCCATTCTACCCTCATCCTGATTTTATGCTGCTATAGTACAGTAGCATACTAAGCACATTACTGTAATATAAAAATTGGGCTAGCCCATTACTTTTAAATACAGCTGCCTGTTATTCACATGGCAAAAGCTTTTATAAAGCAAATATAACTTTTTTCCTGCTTCCAGATCAACGGGAACCAAGCAGATCTATGAATTTTTAGTCTAACATACAATTAAAAAGCTCAGTCTGCTAGGCCATGTAGATCACATCACACGACTGAGGGCTTCTTCGACTTCTGTTAAGTTTTCTATAAACAGCAGCAGTTTGAAGCCCTGGCCCATTTATTTTCCAGTCTGAAAGGCAATGAGGCTAATTCACAGAGTGCGAGTCTCCATACAAAAAGACGTGTTGCAAAAAGTCTGTTATAATTACTGTATTAAAAATGACACCCCACAACATTTATGTCATTTTTGAAGTATGATTAAAAGGTTTAACTAACTTACGCTCCAGAATTTTTAGCTCTCTGGTTTGACCTACTGTCCAACATTGCTTGAAATTTTGTAGCCACTGATTTCCTCTGGGCCTAAACCAGCTCTTTCATAAAGCCATTCAACTTCAAACTTGAAGTGTCAATCTTCACATCTCACAACAAAGCTTTTAACTACTCTGGTTGGATATTACCTCAAGTCTAAATCAGTATACTTTTAACTCCCAACTATTAGATTTAAAAGTTAGAAACAAGAGATAGAAATATAAATAACCTGTTAAACTGGTGTCTGCCTGTATCAGGACACCTGCATTTGTGTTGTAACAGGATTTTCAAAGCATTTTATAAATTATTCTGAGCAAACCAAGATCTCAGTGATAGCACTTTTCATGGAATGAACAGAAAATGTCTACCTTCTTAAACAAGATAAGAACTGGAAAGATATTAAACAAAACAATTTTTAGGGTGTTCCGTATCACGTTTATCATTACGTCAATCAAAAGTGACATATACACCAGTATCTCTTCATGTCATGTATATGAAGTTAATCAGCAAGGCAAACGCTGAGTGCACTGCAATTAAAAATCACTTGTAGCACACAGAATAAAATGGGAGGAAAAAACCCTAGATCACCAGAATGGGCAGATATGTGCTTGGAAAGACACTGTCTGCCCTTGTCATTCTAGTTATGACCAAAGCAACAGCAGTGAGAACACTGGAGGAAAAGGCATTTCTTTTCTGGAAGATAAGTCAGCCATATTAGAAGTGTAACACACTTACAAAGTCTAGAGTTAGCATAGGTAATAGAAAAGTCCCAAAGAAAGAACAATTTAAAATGCTAATTCTAAAACAACTGTATTTCAGTCAGCAAATGATCTTCACCTCAGTTTTGAAGGCTGCTCAACAGATTCCCCCCTCAAAGCAGTAACAAAGAGAGATCCAAGTATGCTACTTCTGTTTCATTTGCAGCTGCCTTGAACAAGAAAAATGCTGTTTCCACTTCTATGAATCCTTTAAATAGGGTGAAATGAAAGTCAAACAAGGTGACAACTAAAAATAATGTAGGATTTTGAACTGATGACACAGCCTCTAGTACCTCTCTATCCAGCAAACAATTTTTCAACCAAGATTGCTTTCTAGTTCCCTTTAAGTTCCCAGTGCAATTTTTTTCAACTCTTGTTCAGAGTTCCATTCTTGTTCAGAGTGCATTCCACTTATTTTTGTATATCTATTGCAGAAAAGCATAACTCATTGCTCCTGTGTGCCACTATATTAATCCATTTTTTTGCCTGCAAATTGAGCACTGCCTGCAATTCTTGTCCTCTCATCTAAACAAGGACAAGACAGAGCTGGGAAACATTCAGAGAAGAGCCACGAGGATGATCAAAGGTGTGCAATGGCTCCCATACAAGGAACAAGGAAGCAAGTTAAAGATGCCTCAAACTGGAAAAGGGGATGACCAAAAGAAACATGCCGGAGGTTTACAAGCTAGTGAAGTGCACAAACGGGCTGAATAGAGAGCAGTGATTCACGTTCTTTTCTAATACTGGAACAAGAAGTTATCAAACAAATCCAGTGAGTCAGGCTAAAAGGAAGCAGTTCACTGCACATCACCTTCATGTAGGCCACTCCTACCCAAAGAATGTTCTGTAAATGAAGACTTTATACAGATTCAAGAGAAGATGGACACATTTGTGAAGGACAAACAACCAAAGACTACTAAATACGTCCAGCTCAGAAAGTACCCCAGCTGAGAGCAGCCGGGAGGCTGGAATATACTGTGGGACAGTAACGCATATGCTTGTCTTGCTCTTGCATGTCTCTGGGTGCCTACTTACAGTCATGTTTCTGCTGATTTCCCCAAGAAAACTGAATGCCATCTCCCAGCCCCCACAAAGGGGCTCAGCACAAAAGAGACCTGGAGAAAAACCACTGTGTGTGGGGCTAAATGTGAAACAAGAGAGGAGGCAGACTAAAACATACAAAGTGGGAAACAGAAGGGATGCCAGAGAAAACCCACACACTCACGGAGAGAAACAGCCCCCAAGTTTCTGGGCCACCCATCCACCCAGCTTCCTCCCGCTCGGTGCTGCAAACGACGGGCTGCCCTGGGCAGGGAAGAGGAAGGCCTCGTCAGCGGGGCCCGACGGGGCCGCCGAGGAGGGATCAGTCAGGCCTGAGCCGGCACGGCCACCAGCAGCCGCCACCACCGCGGTGGGAGCAGCGCTGCCGGGGCAGGCCGAGTCCCCGTCCCGCAGGCGGGCCTTTTACCTTCTGCGGACGCGCGTTACTCCCTGACACAAACCCGCAAGCCCGAGCCGCAGCCCCACCGCCGACCTGCGCCAGGGGAAGCGGCTCTGGCACGGCACGGCACGGCACGGCACGGCACGGCACGGCACGGCACGGCAGGCGCCGGCCGCACCACACCGACCTCCCTCCCCGCCCCTCAGCTCGGCGGCGTGGGCCGGCGGCGGCCCCGCCGAGGCGGCCGCTGANCCGCCCCGGCCGTCCTTCTGCCGCCGTCGCCCGCCTCTCGTCGGCCCCGAGGGCGGGAACGCTCTCGCATAACACGGCGAGCGGAGCGCAGCGGCCCCTCGCTTCCTGCCGCCCCGCCGGCGCTCCCGCCGTCGGGCGCCTTCTCCGGCGGAACTGTGGTGGCAGGGCGAGGGCGGGGGGGCGGGGGGCAGCGGCGGGGGACC
>VZSZ01003867.1:120107-173419 GCA_013398815.1 Ibidorhyncha struthersii
GGGGGGGGGAGGGGGAGGAGGGGGAAAGGGTCTTCAGCTGCGGCCAGCCCGCCCCGCCTCGCAGCCTCCAGACTAACATCTCACGGGCAGCGAAGTGCAGTTCCCTGCCGCCCCCGCCTGCCAGCCCGGCTCCAGAGGGATGGTGTCCCTTCAGAGGGGCGCCCCCAGGCCACCGGGCCCTCATCAGAGAATCTCCTGTGGGGGCCGGTCGCTCGGAACCCCTCCTGCCCTCTGCGGAGAGCCTCTCTCCGTGGGAGGGAAGGTCTCCCTCCTGCAGAGCGTTACCTGGGGAGTCCAGGCTTGGTGGTCACGCACAAAACTCTGGACCAGCTGCAAGGGCCTGGTGAGAGAAGTGGTTGGTCGAGCCTCGACGCACACCTGCTTTGGGCTCTTTTTTGCATCATGGTGAACGGCCGGAGCACGGTACCAGCACCCCGCTGTCGCAGAGGCTGTGCAAATGCAGGACAAAAGGATGCCCCCATCCCCAGTGAAGTTACAGTCCGCCTTTGTGAACGCGGGCTGTTTTTGGGCAAAGGGAGGCCAGTGAAAGAACATGAGGAAGAGAAGAAACATCCTTTAGCAGTGGAATAGGTGGGCATTTCAGCCTACCAGCCACCTGGTTGTTATCATGGTTATGGTCAGCACCGCTGGAAAAAGAAGGATTTGGAGGGATGGGGTCATTTTGCGAACATGAGCTGGGCATACCTTGAGAGCATAAAGGATAGCATGGAAAAGTGTTTTCTGTAACTTAAAAGAGCTGGGGAAGACAGCTCACCGATGGATGTGACTACAGATAATAGCTGAGTTAGAAGGACAGGAATGGTGATGGAGGATCTTTAAAGTGAAGTTACATACTTTATGCTTGAAGTGACAACAGATAGGGGTCTGAAGAAGAGACCGAAAGAATGGGGTGATGTGGGTACAACGACACTCATCTCCTACATTGTTTATTGCAGGAGCCCTTACAGGCTTCCCCAGTCAAGACATTTTGGGGACTCTGTGAAGCATAGTGTTCAGTTGCACCAATCCGCAAGTAGTGATGCTGTAAGAAAGAGCATATTTCACCCTGAAGCAGTAGAAACTTGGATTTTTGGTGGTGAAAGTCCCAAGTTCTGACCATGACAATAAGCTGAGCTGATTATATAAGTGGAACCGGGTTCATTGCAATATGACAATCCCCTGATTTTGTAGCTATGGCAACATGAGCTACTTCTGTGCTGCACGTGGGATGTCAGGCCAGGGCAAAGGCTGGTGCCTTCCCTGACCACTGCCTCGGGACACACCTTGGGAGGTCTCACTAAGAAGGAGTCTTGCTGCTACTGATTGCATTTGCTGCTGCAGACACCCAAATGCTTGATTCTTAGGTTAGGATTGTCAAGGACAGAAGTTCTCACCCTGCCATGCCCCAAATCTGCTTTCAGATCTCTGCAGTGGGCACCAGCTCAGGCCTGAGGGGGCTGCTTGGGCCACGGAGGGAATTTGTGTTTTGGTGGTTGGCCGCAGCCCTGGGAAGGACTTCCAAGCCTAGCCAAAACTTGCTGTGCAGAGAGAAGATCGAGACAGGAAGTGCAGGACCCAGCCCAGGAGGGAGGGTGCCCCCAAGCAGCATGTCTTCCAAGGAGCACCTTGTTGTCTCCTTCCCAGTGTCTTATAGCTCTAGGGGATGGACTGAGCACAGGCACGGGCTTGAGTTAGCAGGCAGCCATTCAACAGACCACAGCTGTACTACAGGCTAGCTTTCTGCGTGGGATTTACCTCCACTCATCATCAGATGGTAAGGGGGAGTTCTTTATTAGGTGGTGTATAAGGCCCCATGCATTAAAAGTATGCTGAGAAGCTCCAAGTCTATAGGACTGTGGTGTTGGCAAAGGTAGTCTAGCAAAAGCTGTGAGGGTAGGGGCAAGATCTGATACTTAGCTATACCAGGGGCAAGATCTGATGCTTAACTATACCAGCTTAGATTTTTCTCTGTCTTAAGTCAGACCTGTAATGTCAAAGGTTGGGAAGAATATCTCTAACAACCTGGGGCATGTGTGTGTAGGTGCATCAAGGTACACTACCAGGGTGCAAACATTGTTCCCTACATAAGTGCTCTGGACTAAATTCTGTCACCTTTTGAAGGAGTCTTGCCCTGAACATGAACTGTCAGATTAGGATCGTCATCTCTGGGAGCAGGATGGTATCGACCGAATATTGAAAGATTGCTGAAGACCCCTGGCCGTTTGCTAACTAATGGTTTAGAAATAACCAGAGTGAAATAACTGAGAGGTGGCCAGGATTTGGGCTGTCTGTATCTCATCATGTGTGTGGTGTCTGTGTGAAGGGAAGGAGTTCCCCAGGCACAGTCTGCCAAGAGCTGTGCTGCCTGCGCTCGATTTTGGGTCGGGACACTGTGACGCTGGCAGCTCTCTGCAGCCAGCCCTGTCCGCTGCAGAAGTGCATCACTGAGCAGAGTGACTGGGCTTACTTAAACCTCTCAGAAGCAAACTGTTGGAGGAGCCACCGAAGAGGTTTGTGGGAATCGCCCCTTGGGGACCACATGTCTTCTGACACGCAGTCAGGCCAATGGCTGATCAACTGCTGGAAAACTGATTTGGTTACTTGTCTAGCAGCTGCAAGGAAAAACTAAACCAATTTGTGTGTCCTATTGGAGCGTAAAATGAGATTTATATGTTTCCTGGATTTTTTAATAAAATCTAAAGTACTTTTGCAATTGTTGATTTATTGGATAGTTAAAAAGAGTTGCTTATGTTTTTAATGATCCATAAATTATCCATTGCATTTTTAATGTAATTGGGTTTGATCTGGTTTATTTTTTTCATAACGTGATTCTGTTGTAAGTTACTAGAATAAGCACAAATAATCATTGTCATCAAAACAACAATAATAATTTAAAATATTTGTACTTAGACCATCAATACATGGACAAGAATAAACAAATGACTACTCAGTTATGCTCTACATTTTGTTTTCTTAAGCTTTCTTTGTACCTGCAGTTTCATACAGTACCTTGTTAGATTTCTTGTGCAACTCCAGTTTTCTACTGATGCTGCAGCATGTGGATCATCCCACACCTTGAATTCAGTAGAAATATAAATGCACATCAAGTTATTTACATGCACAGCTGTACAGATAGCAGAGAAGTGAAAAATCCAGCCTGCTCATTTGTTTTTTCATTTTTTTCAAAGGTCTTCTGTGGAAAAATTGCACATTTGAAGGCAGGAGAACCAAAAATCATCTTTCATGCAAGTTTCTTTCTCCTGGAATGAATACGCTGAAATATTTTTTAGACTAATGTTGAAAATGTTATTACTGCTGCACCTCAATCTTCCAAAATGCTTTCTGTAACTAATATTATGTGGAAGTTATTTCATTTGGCAGCTTATTATGTGCCCTAACCATTGTGCTGTAATACATTACAGTGAATAAATACGGGGATGTTGTGTTTTTTTTCTAAGCTTTCTCTGTACAAACATGCATCATGTATCTGCATGATGGCATTCTTCTCTATTTACATATTATTTCTAAGCCCTACAGACATAACTTTCCTTTTTGTTTACAAGTCTGTGATATTGATGCTTTCTAGTTTAACAGTCTTTCTTTCTGCCTTTTAGAGGAGGCAAACAGACACAGATGTACCTTAGTGTAATGCACTAATACTGGGCATATTTGTCATTACTCAAAAGTAAAGAATGTGTACTTGTTTATTTTGCAAACAAACCAAGTTATGTTAGTTACATTTCTTATACATTAAAGATCCCATGCCTAAAAGTTTTTGTGAGGTTTAGTTTCAGTAATCAGGTAACAACTGTAGATATTTCACCTGTTCACCTAATTTCAGCCTTTTGTGGGGTTAAGTTTCTGGCTTCTAACTTATGGTTCTGGATTATCAGTATCCCAAGGTTTTGCTTATTTTAATTATTTCAGACCCTTCCCTCCCCAAAGCTGTATATGTTGTACCAGGATGTAAAAAATACTGCCTACATAAGTGTTTGTGGGACTAAAGTTTTGCACTGTGCTCTCCCACCTGATATGGGGAACGCAAGGAAATATGTGGGGGGATATTGGGGGATAATGACAATAGAGAAGCACTAGTTAAAACTGGGCCTAAGTATTCAGAAAATTAAACTACACAAACTGTACAGAACCTTTGGGATTTTTCCACCTATTTAATCCTCTTCCTACTTTATCTCAGCACAGCTTCTACTGCTTTTCATCGCTTCAGCTGCTGCCTGCTTTGCCCGGGATATAAGTGAGTCAGGTTCTATTGTCATCTGCTTCATTGTAAAACTTGGTTAATATCCATTACGTCAATGGGGCTCATTTAGATTTGTGTACTGAAACTGAGGTGGGGACATGGAAACATGCTTTGGCTCTGTTCTCTCTTTGCTTCAATCTTCTGGTGGTAAATCTGTGTTTGGATTTCTAGTGGGGCCTTTGTAATTTTTTTTTACCCCCCCAAGACAGAAGACACTACTGATGTGATTACCACTACCGTCATCCTCTTTTATCTCTACCCTCTTGTATTTACCATGTCTTCAGTGATGCATTTTCCAATACTGCCCTGGAAGCAGCATGACATCCAGCATGTTCATTTTCTTTACTTCTTCCCATCACTCCTCCTAAACTGTAATCTAGAACTAACTCATAAGTCAGCCTGTGTTTAGATTTGCGTGATGCTGTACAGCTTCTCATCCTGTCCGCTTTCTCTTCTACTTCCCTCTAACAATCCCATCATCTTCTCCATCCCTTTTTTGCACCACCTTAAATAATTCCTCACTCTTCTCTGTGTTTTCACCTTCCAAAAATGCATCGATCCTTATCACAGTTGCCTTTATCTGACCTGTAATTTTCTGTATTAGTTTCTTGCTTTTCATCTTTCTTCATAAGACCAAGCCACGTCAGCTGGCTAATTGCTGTAGTGCTCCTCCAGCCCAAGTGCCTGCGGAGCACTATATCGGTAATAAAGTCAAGGTAAAAGGACTACAGGAGAAAAAACTTGATATTTATTTATTTGTTTGTTTATTTGTTTAAAAACACACCCTTAGTGACTTGCTTTCTGTACCACTTCCCTCTTTCTACTTTTGCTCTAGTTCTTGTTTGTGCTGTAGACGAAGTTCCTCAGGGCAGGAGCCTGACCCTTGTATTTGTAAAACATGCAGCGTATTATGTGCCTGGCCAGAAATAGCTGTAAGGGAGCGTAACTGGCCGATGGCAGCCTTGCCCTCCACGTGGCCTCTGCTCTGCGAGGGGGGCCAGTGCTCTGCCATTGCCGAGGTTCTTTCCTGCACTCCTTTTTTCTCCCTGAGCTGCCTCTGACTTTTATCCAAGGATAAAGCCCTTTGAGGTGGATGACTCACAGCTCAGCACTTCCTTTGACTCACGCTTTGCCACCTAGGACATCGGTCAGCTCTTACTAAACCTCAATTTAGGTGTTTTTTTGCTTATGACGACACCCCTTGCAGCTCACATCCCCGATTTCACTATCACTTCTGCTGGGTCAGAGCCATGCTTGTGTTTCTGTGATTGGTCAAAGCTGTATTTCCCCCTTTCTCCCTTCCCTTGGGTTTGATAGCCTTTGTTTTTTTAACTATCATCCCCTGCAGATTTCGGAGCCTGGAGGCTCTCTTGTCTCTGGAGCCTGGCTGTCAGGGCTGCATTTCTGAGGAAGAAGGTGCTGTTCCTTGTTGCAGCCTGCCCTGCCAACATGGAAAGGCAGCCTGGCCCCTTGCCTTCCCGTGCAGCATCCTCGCCGTTAATCAGCCGCTTGGCCGTGAGCAGCACAGCCTCCCTAGCTCCTGGTGGCGTCCCCGGTGACACTTGTGTGATGACAGTGCAGTTGGTGGCACCACACAGGTGCAGATGAGGGCTTAGCAAACACTTCAGCTGGTGCAAAACAGCGCTAGAATCCAGGTCACTTCCCAGGCACTGTGTTGTCCCTGCAGGGCAGGGCTAGCATGACTGGAAGTCACTGAAGCCGCGTCCCTGGCACTGACATCAGCAGGAACAACTGAGCACATCCAGGAAATTGCTCTTGGAATATCACGCTTGGTTTTTCACGTAAGTATTTTTCAGAGAAGCGGTGCAGTGCAATTGTTGATGTATTTGTGCCTTAGTCTCCTGTTAAGTACACTCGTCGGGCACCTCTCCCCATCCCAACACAGCGACTCCCACCCTTAGCCTCATATTCCTGTCCGGCTGTGTTACTGCTGGCAGAAGGAAAGGCAGTATCAGTGCTTTTGATGGGTTTCCAACTTTAAGCAGGAAGGGGTTTGGCCTGATGCTTGAAGATTATAAATCAGGAATATATAACTCATAGCCCTAACACTAAGCAGACACTAGATCTCTCCTCCAGAGTTGAATCCAGTGTTATTAAAATGTCTTGGACTGAAGCAGCCCTCTGCAGCTGGTGCTGCTTTTCAGTGGAGTGAGTAGAGACAGACTCCAACATGGGCAAAACGCACTCCAACCAGACAGATTAGCTATTACCAAGCTACCGAACTGTTTGTTGTCTGCTAGGATTTCCTAGACAGCAGGAAAAGAAGTGGATGGGGCTATATGTCGCTCTTAATGTAGGGTGCAACTTCCGCCTGGGATGCGGGTTCTCAACTCCCAAGCAGCTCTGAAAATGCCAGCTGCAATTTTCTGAGGAGCAACCGTAAGCCAGGCAGTTTGTTATGGAGAAGTGTGATTCCTCTAGGAAGGGCAGTTCTGTTCCCTGAGCTTTTCTAGGCTCCTAGTCAGCATTCCCAGGTTTTGACTTAATTCCCAGAACTGATGGTCCCTGAGTCTGGAGTTGTCTGAATTAAACTGCCACATTTGAAATTATTACTTTTACTGGCACCTACATCAGTCTGTATAACTGCTTTTATGAGACATGGGGCATTATGAAAAACGCATGGAACAAATAGACCTAACACGTAAGCAGGACACGCATCACTATAATTATGCATAACTATAAAGTTACATAAATGCTTTTCTTAGGGAATCACCAGTGACGGCAGCAAGCTTTGCCTATCGTGTTTGGGCGAGTTAAAGCACTGATTCATCATACTTTGAATACTTTGTTTCCTGCTTGTTCTACAGTGAATGGATTACTGACTGCAATTTCAATAGTAATTAATGAAGATGAGAGATTGATCCAGTGATAAAACTGGGTCGTCTGAAGAAGAGGAATGATTTACCCCACGTGTCAAAGCTCACGACGTTACTAGAATATCACTAGCTTGTTTGCAGATCGACTCTTCCTTTTATTGATAGATGCATTTCTATCAGCTGGGGTAACAAACATAAGCGTAGGAGCCATGATTTGAATCTTTTGTTCCTCCTCCATTTAAAGTCTCCCCATCCTTATGCTGCTCTCCTTGGACTCGTTTTTTCAGTTGCGTATTTCTTCTCAAACAGTCCCATCACTGGATACACATCAAGTTGGTCAGACCTTGGGCGCAGAAAGCAGCACAGCTGCATTGCTGCAATGCTCACCGCACTCAAATTTGTGCTCTGCTTCCAGTGAAAGAAGTCATACGGCTTCTGCTACTCCCAGTAGCTTGTTTAGCTCATTCAGCTAGCTCTGGGAATGTCCTTAGGTGGAGAGGGGGCAAAAAGGAGCAATGCCACGAGCGAGGAGCTGGCTGGGCAGCCATCTCAGCTTATTCCATTCAAATGGAAGCTCTGGAGGAGATGCTCACACTGATTTTTTTAAAGCACAGTGTGATTCCCAGAGGAAAGGTGCTATATTAGTGCAAGATATTTATTATCAGTGGTATTACTACCGGTGTTATAATGGCTGTTACTGTAATACCTTAGTGCAATGCTCACACAAGAAGCAAATATACATTGGCAGGTGGAGGGAGGGAAGGAAGGCTATGGGTTTGCTTGAAGCAAAAAGTGGCTAAACTTGACATTTGATGTCAATACAGTCATCTCAAAACAAAAGCAGATTCTTTACTTCCTTGTAAACCTTTCTGGGCGTTTTGGAGTTGATGATGCAAGTGCTTTCTGCACAGGTAAAACTGACATCCTGGATGGTAGGTGGATGAGAGATCTATCATTAATGAGCAATTTATGAAGAGATTAATTTATGGAGAATTCAGATGAGCAAACATTCAACGTGTTGGTGCATATTGCCAGTGAAAGTGCCAAATGTTTATATGGTTTCTGTGATGGGAGAATCTGGGGAAACCAGGCTTTGTGGTCTAGCTTAGTTGGCCACGCTACTTTTTCCCGTGTACATCATGTTAGAGTCATTAGTTAAATATCCCTCCCAGCTTTACGTAACTCTGACCTTACAGGTGAAGAGTTTGGTCCTGCCCTAGGAATTGCAAAGAGAATGATGTTTGTTGACGGAGGCAGATAATACCTTCCTCTTCAGTGAGTCGGGATGTCAACAGCAACAACTTGGACAGGAATTGACAGGAAATTTAGACATAGTCCATAGACACTCGTCATTTTTGGCAGAGATGCAAAGGAACGAAACACAAAGAGACAGAGGGGGAAACCTGGATTCCCTCCCGGAGGGAAAGTTTACTTGGATTGCTCGGTCTTGGACTAGCTCGTTTCATTCACAGAAAACACTACAGATAGTCTCAAGGGAGACTACGGTATCCATTGCATTGACATTATGGACCCTGAGAAGCAGCAATCACATAACCCTTCCCTGGAATATACCTCAGGAGGGTATAATTAATCACTGTAAGGGCCCTGAATTCAAATAGTCCCATAAATATCACTGAAACTTCTCTGGTGAGTTTTGTAAACAGGATTTGAGTATAATTTAAAACCAAGCGTATATGGTGAGAATTCAAAATGTCAGTTAATTTTATCCCAAAACAATTTCTTATATGCTAGAGTTTAAATTTTCATTAGTTCAAAGAATGGACTTTTTTTTTTTTTTTTTGGTTCATGTCTTCCAGATGTGCAGGTTTGCAAATCAATAGCCAGTCCCCTGCAATAAATTTTCATTTAGACACTTTATGGTCAGGGCAAAGAGTACGTATATAAATGGGGAGAAAACTGATAGACTGCTAGAAAACGAGTGTGCCTGCCTTTCCTTAGAAAGGTTAATGGAAGTATCAGCCTGCGGGTATTGCATCTGCTTGCGGAGTTTTCTCCCCTCCTCCTCCTCACCCCTGTTTTCGCAGCTGGCATTTGGAGAAGTACCGAACTAAATCCAAACTAATGCGTGTGTCACGTAACTCCGCTGAACTGGATGGACCAGCTGATAAGACCAGTCCTGGGAGATTCTGGCTGCCATTTGTGCCCGCAACAGGGAGCAGTGGAGGGAGTCCAGGGTCTTATGAGAGCAAAGGATAAATTAAGGCAGGCTCTGGCATGCGCAGTGGCGGGGAAATGCAATTTGATAGAGACGTTGGGGCTCCGAGGTGAGCGAATGCCACCTACACTGCTCCCAGGAGGCTCCTGTTTCTTGGAAATGTTATGGCAACATGTTGCAACCTAGATATTACTTGTACTTTTCAGTTTGCTTTGTCATTTTGATCGGTAGCTTTTACTCTGTAACAAAAACATACTAATATGTGGTAATATAATCATATTAATACGAACGCACTTTTTCAACAACTCGAAAGAAGTGGGCAGCATTCTGGTGTGCACCCTTGCCGTTTCCAGACTTGATTGCAGTGAGCAGTTCCTACGCTAAACGCTGAATTTCCATCATTACAAAGAAAGGATTCTCAGTAAATACAAAATTGTTAAGTGCATCAATAACACACAGCATTTTTCCATTGGATTAAACGTACAGAGATCGTCAGGACTCATCACTTGCTGGCCGGATTCAAAGGTAAATAAGCCAAGAAAGCAAATTCAGACAGGAAAAAAAAAATCCTACCTCTACAACACTGCCCAATGAACGCGTCTTGCCCTGTGAAATGTTCGGTGATGAGGTGGACATTTTCCCTCAGTGGACCCTGCTGAACAGACATGCGTCGGAAGGCTTATTTATAGCTCGCATGTACATAAGATGCTGCTCTCCTGTTAGCCAGCACTCTGCTGCTCTCATTTGACCTCATCCCTAGAAGACTGAAACTTTATTACTGTAATGAATCTTTGTTTCTCCTTCCCTGCACCTGGGGGATTTAAATGTGCTCGTGCCAAGACGCCATCGCCTTGCTCGGCAGTATATAACCTAGGATACCTGCAAGTTGATTTCACGTGGGAATTGGAGAGGATGGAAGAGATTTGTCACAAGACATTTGCGACCCTTGTTACATCAGCCTTTGGGAACACAGTATATCAGCCAAGATAAAGACTTGCCCCTTGAAATAGGTCGTTAGCACTGATAAACAAGGCTTCAAGAAAGACGGAGTTGAGGGTCAGGGTAGTAGCCTGAAATACTGAAGTCATTTGGGATGTTGAATTACTGTATTTATCCACAAACAGGTTCAGGGTGGAGAAGGGCAGGGCAGCCTTTCGCACTTAGGAAACACCATGCCCCATCTGATGCCAACCCTTGTGGGAGAACTTTGACCTTCTTTGAATCCTTGTTAGCCTTCAAATTGCCACTTAATTTGTATTAAGTTGATCAGTGCAGAATTAAGCCAGTCTTGTGCTCCTTTCTGTTGGATTCCCAATAGCACTGCCCTTTGGTTTCGTAATGATTTATTGATTTAACGGCTCTTGTCATACCTGATCTGATGCCCTGTGGCAGTGATCATTAAATGTGTTCCCCGTGGAAGCTCTGCTGTCTGAAGGGCAGCAGACCCCTTCACTTTTATACTGCTTTATAAATGTGGGTTACTCAAAATGAAACACAAATTAATATTTCCACCCCATTTTTAGAGCTCAGATTAAATGCTTTTCATAGGCAGGTCCCTGTGAAATCAAATTTCTTCTTTGGTTATTCTGGTTCCTCCTTTTCCTCCCGGGGCTGAACAGTTCAGCGCCATGTAATCCTGGGAAAACCAGGAAATGAGCTACTGGGAAAAGGGCTGGGATTCCTCTCCCCCATCTTGAGCCACCTGAATGCCCGGCATGCAGCTCCAGCTCATCATCCCGGCTCCGGCTGAGCTAATGGGACAGAGAGAGACATCTCCTGCGGGCTGTTCATCCCATCCTGCAAGAGCTGGCTAGGAGATGTGTGAGGGATCACACCCGGCAAGTGCCATCCCTGGAGCCCGGGCTATGGCTGTAGCCACAGCGAGAGCTGGGGGTGCATGGGACGGGTCGTGCCCGAGCAGCACAACTGCGGGGCTGAGAAACAGGGAAAAAGGCTTAACACAAACTGAAGGTAACAGATACATAGGATGAACAGAGGAGAAAAAGGAGATTTTAGAACATGGATCATCTAGTATACCATTAATAAAAAAGTCTACAAAACTTCTACTAACATCCTCTCAATAATTTATTTTTAAGATATTAATTACATTTTCTTACAATATATTTTTCACTTAATATACAATGTAAATAAATGTACATTTGTAAATTTTTAATATTTTTCTTTTCTGTAAGCTAATATGTGTATAGTTTGAAACCCTTCTTTCATTTTTTTTCCAGAAAACCTGTTTTTTTTTCGTATTTTCAACTAAAAATAGGGTCAATCACAACTTTACCAACAAACCCCAGAAGAACCTCCCAGGAAAGCTAACAGTTAAATCTGTGTGACTCCCTTTGTATCTCAAAAGTTTTCAGCAACCAGAGGCCAATACTTCCACCTCCACCTGTAGCACCCTTCATGCATTATTAACTCTTGTCCTTTTCAAAACACATCACTGCACATTTACTGTATGTAAATACAGGGTTTGATTTTTGTTTACTCCACACAGTACTGCAGAGTTAAAGTGCTTTTAAAGCTATGTATATTAAACATAGTTTATGAGAAAATTATTTAGTTTATGTTTAAAAATCTTGACCAAACCTAGGACTTTTTACAGTGTAGATCATCTGTCACAATCGTTATTTGCTATGTGACTTCAGAGTTTATTTACTTGTGTAATACAATGAATGCCACGCACAAATTAGTCTTTGCAGTGGTTCTGCTTCTCGTGACTTCTAGAGCTTGATATTTGTTTTATGTTGTGCTTTTAACTCACATTCCAGAAGTCACGTGCTTGGGGAAGAATCTCAGTTATCTTTCTGTTTTGCTTTGGGTTTTTTTTTTAAAAAAGCAAATTCCCAACTTTCATGATTAGATGAAAGAAAGACTGTTGGAAAGACTCAAAACCATGAAGGCAAATGTGTCGCCAATATATTACTCCCATGACTTCTAAGTTAATCCCCTGATGTGAGGTTTGTTAGTGCACGGGTGGCTCCATGTATGCTGTAATTTATGAAACCCATAACTGCTGCATGAGTAAGCACAGGAACAACAATCACAGTCAGGATTTGGGGTAGAGGTGGCAGGTTGCTTTCTATGAAGGCTGCGAGGTTGTTTTAACTGGTGAAAAGGGAAAGAAGAATGCAGAAGTCAAGAAACAGAACTGATGAAGAGAATGCGGGTTGGAACAAGGCTCCTTATTTTCCTTTTGCAGTGTGCTTCAGCAGTTAGTAACCTTAACTCGGGGCCCGTCTAGGCTTTGTGGAGAAGGATGCTCAGGGCTTGTCAGCAGGTGAAGTACTGACCGATACAGCCACGGGGTTGTCCTGTGCGTGTTCCTGCCTCGCTCCAGGACAGGTACTGGTAAAGCAGTGAGCATCCCATTGCACACCAAAGGGGTGTTTAAATCCTCTGATCACATCTGAAGCATCAGTAGCTGCTTTGTTATTGGAAAGAAGAAAATGAAAACAATAACATTCAAGCTGTAAATTAAAAGCCCACTGCAGATGTAGACTTCATGAGCAAAGTTATTAAGAGAATTAGTATGCATATTAGAAGTAATTAAAAACAAGCAAACAGGAAGAATGCCAGGCGAGAACACGCAGGTCGGAGGAGAATTCTCCACTCAATTACACAAGTGCAAATGAATATCTTGTAAATAAATCCACCGTCATTTCCATGGGTGAAGATACACGCATGCTGTTTATAAGTAGCTTAACCATAAGTGCTGGAAATCAAAACAACAGCATGCCGTTTACAATAACAAGAAGACAAAAACCAAATGGAAGACAAAACCAACTTGTCTGGCTGTTCGCAGCAGTGCCCTGGAAATGAGGTTATCCTGTCTGAAGATGCTGATAATTTGCTGAGGCCTTTGCAGGGCTGGGACCTGTCTGATTTTTTCTTAGTAATGTCATAACTGGTCGGTTGTTTGAAGATATTCGTCTGAGAAGCCTTCTCTGATACTGTTACTGTTTTTTAAAACATTTACAGTTATAGTTACTCATATTATTTCATTGATTAACTTCTTCCTTTTTTGAGTGGGCACAGTGGTCCCTATTTTCTCTACATAAATTCCTTATTTGTGAGTGTTCTGCGAATAATTCAGGGAATAACTTCTCATTTCATGTGACGTTTAGAAATTCTTTGTTCCTTGTGTTATATAGTTCAGCTGTAAAATGCATCATTGTACTTGGTCCTGACCAGAAAATAAAAAGCTTTTAAAACCAGCTATAATCAACAACAGTGCTTTTTTGATTAAAATAAGTAAAGGGTTTAGAAATATTTTCAAGAAGTATTTTCAGTATTTTAAGATCTGAAAGTTGTCCAACTAGCCAAATAAAAGTTGACTCATAGATCCGACTAGGAAAAAAACCATCAACCTTGTTTGCCCACAGGCCAGCCAGTCTTTTAATCCTCTTCAGATTAGTTTACCCATGTGAAATCGATATTTCAAGGTGCTGTGGTACCTGCCAGAGCAAATAAGTTACTAACCAAACTGGGTTCTACAGTGCCTCTGCATTCCATCAGGTTCCACAAGGAACCTCGACTGGTCTGTGCTGACTGGGGGAATTAAGGCCAGGTGAAATGCCAAGCTCCTTAGCTCATCTTCTGCAGAGCACAGGTCTGCAGCGTGCCCGCTCAAGTCTTGTTATGGGAATAAATCTGATGTGCCTCTCTTACTAGGTCAGAGGGAGTCTGCAGTGTCTTGATACGCAGCATGCCACGATATCGTATGTATCACAGAAGCTGAAAGCGCGATTGGGTTGCAAAGGCAAGCACTTGGAAGTTAAGAAATGCCAGAATTAAGGAGGCTTACTCAACTGTCATTTGTCTCCCGGTGGCAAATGATTTATGATACAATCTCTAGTCCCGCGATCGCCCACTGGTGTCTTCCCCTCCTGCGCTGCCCAGGATGAGCAGTTTGTTTACTGAATGTGCCCAGCCCGTATTTACTGTACACTCTTCTGCTTTGAAAACAGAGCTATTTATTCTTATGTGGGTTTTTTTATATGATCATATCGCTGGAGTAGCTCAGAAAAACAGAAGATGTGCAGGGAGTCCCAGGCATTTCTCATCTGTGGATGTTTGACCTGGCAATTGCAATAATGCTGCTGAGGAAGAGGAGGAGGGTGAGGGCTTCACCCGTGCAGGGGAGTGGGGAAAACAAACCAAGGGCAATTCCCTTGGGTGCTATCACAGTGAAGCCCACTCGACTCACCAGCAAAACTGAAAGCCTCCTGTACAGACACTCCATCTCCACCCACAATTCCTTGTTCCAGTGTAAACCCCTCTCCTTCCTTCCCGCAGTTTATCCTGCCTATGTCCTATAAATCAAGCCCTAAATTTCCCACAGGTCTGCATTCATATTGGGCGTCTTCTTCTTCACAGCTGTATTGACAGGTCACATCAGGGACCTAAAATCACCATTTCCCCTTAGTTCTGGCATCTTGCCCTCACTGGACTGACAGGGTTTCCCACTTGTAACTGCAGGTAAAGTCATGGCCACCTGGGGCTGGAGCACCCCAGGGAAGTCAGGTGTGATGCCCCAGCATCTTGACTGGGTATGCGCTGATTTAATTTTCTCCCAGACAACATAGTTTATCAGATTTCTCTAATTTCTAATTTTCTAATTTTCTAATTTCTCTAATTTTCCTATGAAACTGCAAAAAGTAGCCAAAACAAAATAATGCTGCCATAACAGACTTCTGAGTACAGAGAAATTAGGCTTCCTCGAAGAAAAAGTCACCGGTGTCTTATTTTAACACAGGCGGAATGATGTCTTTTCCTCTAGCCTCACAGCTGGACACAGCTGCGCTGATCTGGCTGAAATTTTCCACAGTAATTCAACAGGAGACAGAGGTTTGGAGTGAAAAATTTTTGTTCAAGTTTGACAAAATCACAAGCAACAGAAAACAAAGCTCCTAATGGGACATGCTGAAGACCTTAATAACAGATGCTGTCAGCAGCTCTGCATATAATAAGCTGTGAGAATTGATGGTGTTCATTTTAAAATCATTTTCGCATTTAAATTTTGATGGGGTTCATTGGTCAGATGTTGTGTTCAGGGCAGATAAAGCAAATAGTGTTGCTAAGTCATCGACAGTCCTGCAGGAGGATTTCAGACAAAACTCTCTTTGCATTTAAGAGGAAGATGGGATTTGTCTCCATCACAGCTGCAGATTCAGGGCACGTAGGTCTGACCATTTTAGTGCCTTGATCAGAACAGCCCCTGGTGCTGTCCCACGTCCATGCTCCATACTTGCCCTTTCAGAGGTCAGTCCCCACATGGTATAGGCTTACTCTATAGGCTCAGGCTTTCTCAGGATGCTAGTCTGTAAAGTGCTGGTTAGGCAGCCCCAGTACCCCAACTGGAGTGACTGATGGGCATTTTCAGTTGCCTGACTGGGCAAACCCAGGCTTCCCTTCAGTGGTTAGAAGAGGATTATAAACTATTAGGAACTGACCTCAGCTGACGACTGTATCATGCTCTTTCATTCTATTCACTTACAGCATTTACAACATCTCCCCATTATCGTTTAGACTTTTACAACTCTTAATGACTCTTTTATCAGAGCAGCAATAACCAATAAATCCTCTTTGGCATTTATTGCCCTGTCTGTAATACATAAAAGCCCCAATTTATAATGTCTCATGAATGCCGAAGATTATTTTTTGAACTGCTAGTACTGTAAAACTTCTTCAAATCTTGCTACAAAAATAAATTTGCACTGATAAAGACCCTGTTTCTGTGGTTCACACAGCATCAGCCCTAGATGAAATTCAGCCACAGCCTGCAATAAACTCTGTGGACTGAATGCCGTATGGCAGAGAAAAAACAGAAGGCCAAAATGCCTTCCGTGGGGGAAGTTGTCCCACCCGGCACCCATCTGCCGCCAGGAGCGGTTTTGTCTTTAGCTGCCAGGAGGGTTTTCATGCTTGGTCACATTCAGCAGGAGGTCTGGGGACAGGGGACACAGCTTTCATTGCCAACAGCCATCACAGACAGTACAGGTGGGGCTTGTACGCCTGACGTGGTCCACTCAGAAGTCAGGTAATTGGAATTAGTTGGCTGGGCTCTGTCTGAAAATGATGGAGAGAAACAGGCACCACCAGGAGAGGCTTCATCCTACCCTACAAGAGATGCCCAAGAGGGACACCTCTGAGGCATGTGGTCCCAGTTGCCCTCCTCCCTTCGACACAGGTGGAGCTACGCCCCTGGCTGACGACAGTCGTCTAGCTTCAAAACAAATAAAATTAGATGTCACAAATCTCTAGGTCTTCATTTGCAGCGATGACGACATAACTTTGAAGTTATCTCTCTGTTGTCACAGGCAGACACCAGACTACAAAGGTACCTTGTTTGTTCCTTGTTGTAATTTCTGCCCAAAACCCAGTAGTGCCCCTCACTCCCTGTAGGACACTGAATGAATTACCATCAGTACTATTTGAAAGTGTGCCTTGGCTTGAGTTATCTTCAGGTACAACACATACAGCTATGGGACCCTGCAGAAAGGAGCAGGATCTCCACTCGCCCCTTGCTGAAACCCTCCCCTGCGCTTCCAAACCCCAGCAATCAGAGCACAGCAAATTAGTCCTGGCGAATCACTTCAAGTTGAACTGTTAATGAAGGCAACCTAAGGATACTATGTGTTCCTGGCAAGGGTTTCAGTTTTGCTAACTCTATTTCTAGACGCCAGACTTGGGCTTGATTCAAAGCCCAGTGCCGGGAAGACTTTACGTCAGCAGATTTTGGACAGGCCTGTAGATATTTCTATGTGGCGAGAATGCAGTGCTGTGTAAAGGTGCACAAACTAGGTCCAAGTGAGCTGCTGCCAGGGCTGGAGGTCTGTATTTCTGTGCTGGTGAGACACCGTATCCCAGTTAATTAGCCTTGACGAGAACTGCCTATTTTGACCTGGACAGAGAGCTCAGTTAAGGCAGCAATTTTCCTCCTGACATGAGCTATCCCAAGCATCTTTGTGCTATGTGAAGGTAATTGAAGTGCCCAGTGTGGTTGGGTCTGTGCTGGAGAGAGCAGACGTGCTCAGCTCATCTTGTTTCCCATCTCCTCGGCCGCCCGTTCGTTGCTCTTCCCTGCTCTGCCCAGGTCTATTGCCAGGTCCTCTCACTACCCGCTCTCTCGTTTTTCTCCTGGCTCCTGCTGACCCTCTCCTCCTCTGCAGAACTATAAACCCAACAGCTCCCTAAAGAACTTTTCATTAATGTAATTTATTAGTTAAATCATTCCTCTGACCTATTTCCCATTCAACTAGCATGTCTCCCCGTCCACTCAATGTAATTGGTACAGCACCTGAACTCCGCTGCCGGGGTTTAAATGCCCCGACATATATCACTGAGTCACAGGATATTAAGAGAAAGGTGAGAGGATTATTGGCGCACTGCCACTGGGATCAGATTGGCTTTCTTGTCCAACCACTGCAACATGCAGTTGTATAAAGAGGGTTCACGCAGGATTGGTTTAGTCCTTACTCAAAGCTTGTCTGCTTGAAAACAACGTGGAGGTTTCACTAAAGACTTGGGGGCTTGGCCATGTAAGGAAGCCCTCCTTGTGTACAATGTCCTTTTGATTTTTGGAAGGGGATGGTCTGTGCCAGGGTCTGCGGGATGGGGCTGGCGAGGAGAGCTGTGCCGACCTGCTTGCTCTGGAGCTGGAGTGGCATCAACGTTCTTCCACTGCCTGGCCGTGCCAGCCTGTCGTAAGCACCGGTACGGGCAGCCTGGCCTCCCCTGCCAGCCGGCACATGGCCCCACACGCTCCCATTGCTGCGATTTCTTCTTTTGCTTTGTGGTTCTCTTCCCACTCATCCTCCGGTTTCTGAGTTTAAGGATGTATTAAACACCAGGCTGCAGGTTTTCACTGGTGATTAATTTTGTTGCACAACCTTTGGAATTATAAAATATCAAAGGGTGTAAAACACAGCCACCGGCTTTGCTAACAGATACCCATTCTGGCTTTTTGTTCTTTTTCCTGGGACAAAAAGCCTGCCAATGTCATCTGCCTTGTTCAGGATCTTTGCAATTGGCTCCCGTCTTTTTTGGGCTCCTCCTTCTATCCCCTCATCTTCCCTCGTCGCCCACCCCATACCAAAGGGTAACCAGGGAAACAGGGAACCATGGCAACCCAAAGCCGCATAATTTCTCTCTGAGGAAAAACATATAAGCATGCAAAATACCTTTAATGTTTATACCAGGCGACTGGGTCCAAGTCTTGTCTTTTCCCTCCTCTTTGGAGCAAGGAAGCGATGGGCCTCCCTCTGTTTCGCTGGGGCTGCTGGTGCCGTGAGCCCTGGGTGATGCTCACCTCCCACCACCCTCTTCGCCCAGCCAGAGCCTTCGCCTCCTTGTGCCCCCACAAAGCCGATGTGGCAGCAGACCCTCAGTTTCCATCAGCCCCTCAGAAAAAGGGAATGCTGTTCTCGGTGGGGTACAGGAGGTTTTTGGTATCAGCTGTGGAAGTGTCGGGCAGCATTGCCCAGCAAGGAAATAATTGGCAGGTTTTGCTGCTCCAAAGGAGTGCAAGAGACAAACTGCTTGACTTCTAGCTTATTTCCAAAATAGAACGCTGACTATAAGTTGCCTTCTTTAGGAGAAGAACGATGACAGTAGTAATAAATTGTACACATTTATTTTTGAGTTTGCAGATGGGTGAATGTCGAGCAATGGTTGGGAAGAAAACAAACAAACCCTGGCAAGCACCTATTTTTATAGGATAGTTTTGTGTTGAAATTTCTATAAGTTGGCAACAGAGTCGTCATGAGACCTTTTATCCAGATAAGACCAAGCCAAAATCTTCAGGAAACATCTTGTGCGTTTAATTTTTTATTTACAAAAACGGGGGGAGGGAGGGGAATGAAGGCTCGGGGGAATGTTTGCAGACGTACAGTGTCTGCTCTGTAAGGCACCAAATACTTTTTATTCTGTGGATGTAAATGGGACTTCTTCCAAACCTGCCACTTGCTAAGTTCAAATCTGGGGTAGCTCCAAGTCAGGCCTTGTGCCGGATTTGCTTGCAGGCCGGGGAGGGAGATGTCACCAGGCAGAGTAAGCAAAGTTCACAAACCTTAAGGTCCAGTCTGGGATATCTCACATTTAAGGTCAATGAGCCTGCTGAGAGAAGACTGGCTCTCCAGTCTCTCCAAGCACAGTCGTTTGAAAGAGAAGAAGTCAAAACTCTGCCAGTCATATTGTCCCTGCCTCCTGCCTCCCTGCCAGCACCCAAACAAGGTCTGTTCATGAGAAGCATTGAGCCAAGAGGACGTCTGCTGCCTCCGTGACTGCAGCTCCAGGCCCAGTCCTCTGGGAAGTGACTTCTTTATCAATGTTTGCTATTTGTGTTTAATGTCTAGGAAATGTCTGGACTTTCTTAGACTTCGCGCTATGTAATGAAAGTGTTGGTGTGTGCGTCCCTAAAATCTGCACGATGAAGAAAACATTTTAGAATTAAATGTTGGCTCATAAAATATTTTAGGCTAAAAAAAAATCTAGAGCCCTTGACGCTGCCCCAGATAGTTTCCAATTAATAAGACATGTCAAAATTGTATTTATTAGAGTTGTTCTGTTGAAATCTGTCATTTAGTCTGCCTGCAGAGGGGAGGAAAGGGTTACCTACTCTGCGAGAATGGAAATCTAAGACGGGAGCTTTATAACTGGCTCTGTGATGTGAACATTAGATAGTAATGTCTCAAAACTAAACTATTTAAGCAGCTCCAGTTTCTATGATAAATTGACTTTAGCATGTTTGTAACCAAAGGGACAGCTGCTTCCCGAAGAGCCTTTCTTAATGTTTATAAGGATTAACTGGTTTTGTGTTGAGATTATTGAGATCATCTCGATGCGTTTATTTGATTTTGATTTGTTGTCTCGTTTTCTTTGTAATGTTGATAACTTAGCTTTCGGAGTATCTTTTCCTTGATTTTACTCCCTTTGTTAAACTCAGTTTCTTTTAGTAAATAAGGGTCAGGGGGGAGGTCAGAAATGGATGCCACATCTGAAAGCTTGACCATGTCCTCCAAATTTGCCCACAGTTCCCTCTCTAAAGATTCACAGCGAATTCCACAATTTTCATGCACGTGTGCAGTCGCAAGTAGCTCACCGATGTGCCCAATGGAATTTGCTGCAAGTCCAAGCACTGAGGGAAATTTTCAAAACAGTTTGTGAGCAGCACGCAGTAAGTCTTCTGAATATTTCAGAGGTTGTTTGTAGAGGTCACACCTGGGCCTGAGCAGCACGTTGGTCTCCACTGAAGAGCTCTTGAAGGACCCTACAAGAGCATGTGCCTTATTTATGTTCATGACATGGCAGCACCGTGAGGTTCAAATTAAAACTCTGAGGCATCAGTCACTAATTAGCTCTTGTACTCATTGCATGCCCGTGGAGCCCACTCTAGGCAGAGGAAAGACATATGCCAAGCCCTTCAGAAAATGAGGGAGGGAGAGAACAAACATTGGGGCAAGGCAGGAAGAAGGAACATCATTTATAGCCAGGTCCAGGATGGGAAGGGGTCAGGAGCCCTGAGGGAGGAAAAAAAGGCTGTCTGAAATGATCAGCGACCACTGGCAATCACCATAAGCCTGTCCCCCATGAAGGGCCATAGAGGACAGGTGAAGAAAAAGAGGACAAGGCAAAGATCCTTAAGAGATGTCTGTGTGCTCCACCAAGAAGCCAAATAGGGTCCTACTTGAGCTTGATGCTAGGGACTCTTGCAGTATGGCTCCATTATAGACAACAAAGTTCACATGCAAGGCACTGGGGTAGCACTCATCCTGTCTCTTTCTTCTCAGGACAAGAGGACTCCTTTGACAACCTGACTTCCAGCCTTCACAATGGATCTTCAGATGAAGCTTCACAGCTCTAGCAGAACAACACCAAGATAGCATTTCATTTTGTGACACAGCTGCCTCTGATGGACTCGTGTTTTAGCATAATATGCATCCTCCTAAGTAACTCTCCTTGTTTTCTTCAGGATGTCTGAACTTCTTCCTTTGAGGCTCCATTTCCTTTACAACCTCCTAATTCCATTATAAAGTATATCTAATCATTCCTTAGGCTGCTGATACCGCTTGCAACCAGGGATAATGTGTCTGCATTATGTACCGAGGTACAACCTGCTGGGATACACGTGTCCATCCATTAGCCGGTGTGTGTAATCATTGGCTTGGTGTTTCTGCCACATGGAGAAGACAGGCGTTTCCCATGCAGAGGGCTCAAATGCATGCTCCTGAGGAGGAGGAGGAGGAATTGATCCCCCAATGAGAACTCCTGGAGGTTTTTTGCTGGAGCTGGAAGGCGTGAGAAATGATAAGACATTGATTAGGTCTCTGAGTCAGCGTCAGACGCAGCCTCACCGCACTGCCAACTGGCCTATTCGCTCTCCCACTTGTTTGTTCCCTAACTTATCTTCTTGACTCATCCCAAACCCAGCTGATACCAGAGACAGGCAAACTACACACCACAGTCACTTTGCCAGCCTGTGGTGCACAGGTTGTGGGGTTGATCCAGGTTTGATGGGCATGAGGGAGCTGGACCTGGGACAGAATTGTCTTAGGTCAGATGAACAGGAGGAGAGCAGGAGCTATGGAGCTGGGATCCTGCACTGGGAATCAGGATATGGTGGGAAGGTGGGCATAGGGGATTGACATATTAGCAAGGGAGTGAAAGGCAAAGACATGGTAAAGGAGGGTGAGATGGACAATGTAGGTGTACCACCTCCTGTGTGCACACACACTGACTTGCAAAGAGGGCCAGAACCCCTGCTTTTGCTCCAAGGGACCCTGAGCTTTCCTTCCCACCTTGACGTGAGGATGCCTGGTGCAGTGGCACCTCTCATGGACCCACTAGATCTCCTGGAAAGTGTGTCTATGCTGTGGTGCCCTCCCTGTAATGAAGCCAGGAGAGAACTGATGTGCTCCGGGATGTTGTCTTGGTGGGGCAGAGTCAGGCCATTTGCAGGCTGTTGGGTGCCAGCTGGGACCTGCCCCATGGTCACTGACCCTGCCCCACACTCACCTGCTCGTGTCACACACATCATCAGCAAAACGCCTACTGCTAATAACACCTAATCCCAAATAACCCTAATCCCAAACAATGCCTTCCAGTCTCTACTTTGTAAGATAAATCCAGTATCTCAGCCTTGTGCTGCCTCCAGCCCTCACTTGGGGTAGCATCATGCACAACCACCAAGACTTCTCCTGTCTGATGTCTCTTCTGCCTTCAGATAGGTACAGGGGGTGAGTCTCTTCTCCAGGAGGGTGACAGGCTCTGCTGGAGTGGGCTGCGGAGGTGCATCCCATAAATGAAGGAGGGTTACAGCTCTGGCCTGCAGATGCGGATTATATCTACTCTGCCTGTTCAATGTCCAGGTTAGTCTTGCTGCTCGTTGTAAATTTGGCAGCTTCAGGTTTTAATTCTCAGTGCAGTGCTCCCACCTGCTCTGTGAAGTCCCAGTAGATTGTCTGAGAAAGGCATCCGGTGACCTCCAAAATGGCATCCTAGTGCTTACGAGAAGCTTTGCTGGTGGCCAAGGTGTTCATTCAGCAACACTTGCTCTCAGAAGCAAGGAGGGCTGCCAGAGTGGACCTCCCTCTTCTAATTAGCAGCCCCCAGCATTTTACACAAGGCATAGCGTGGATGTCAGTCTGTTCCTTCTGATCTTCATTCTTCTTGCCTGGGGACAAATGTCCACACTTCTCCTTTCATGTTTGAATTTTGACAAGGACATCCTCAGCAGCGTCTCTTTGAGGCAGCTCCCCTTTCCTGCCGCTCCAGCGGTTGTGGTGCGGATACGACATGCACATGAAAGGCCCAGCCCGAGAGTACGTGCTGCTGCTATTGCAGGTTTGGGAACTGAATTCATTGCAAAGCTCAGAGGCTCATGGAGAAAGATACCCACTTTCATTTTTGCCCCCACTGCTGCTCTCGGAGGCAGAGACATTCCCCTAAGTTCAATCAGCTGGAGGAGGCGTAGCTCACAACTCACAAACATGGGGACAGGCTTTCATGTCACAGGCTCTGCCTGGGCTGGCAGAACCTGGTGCTGGCTGAGCACAGGTGAAATTTCAATTTCACCTGCTGTTAAGACACATGAGTTCTGCTTTCTGTTTTGCAGCTTCAAAAAATGAAGGGAAATCACGTTTTTCAGTGTCATTCCTGGTGCAGTCAATGGAGGTTGAAGACCCCTGATTAAAAACTGCTGGAAGGCTATTGTGGGTGTGTGATCCTGGACGCTCAGCTTTACCACCCTGAATTTACAGACTTTACCTTTACCTTTGTTTTTTACTTTCTTTACTTTTCCAGCCATATTAGAAAACCCTAATTTTTCCACTCCCTCTACAGCTGAAGGGACATAGGAATTCCTATGCATAAATATTCAGGACACTATTTAAATAGGCAGCTATATCTTGTAGATCATTTGCTTTGCTATGTTGCAAATGTTGCATTTTGTATTGTGTAGTGTGTGTTGTGGATATGTGTTGCATAGAGTCTGGGATAGGCCCCTACTTGTCATAGATGGCTAGATATAATCGCACTGGACCAGATTTACTTCTCTCAATTTCTCAGCAGGGCTGGATTTGTTTGTGAAAGCAGTAAACTTGCACATGATTCCCAATTACAGGGATATCTGACCTAAAGACAGAAAAGAGGGAGTTGTCAGGATGATTGTTAAAATTCAAAATCCATCTTTATTGATAATGAGGTTGAAAGAGAAGCACTTAGATGGCCGTAGCCCGCCCTATTCCTCATCACCCGCTCAGATGTATTGGTAAGTTAACCAGCTGGATCCAAGCTATCCTACAGCCTAGTGTGAAGGAAGATGCAAAACTCCAAATCCAGATTCCAATCTGTTCGCAACTGACAAGTTTATTTAGTAAAATGCCTAACTAAATCCTCGTATTCAAACAACCCTTCCACTTGGATATTCAAAATCTGGGTCCAAACTGAAGCTGAGTTCTGGGGCACTGAGCAGCACAGCGGTATTTCCAGAAGTTGCTCAAGGAAGCTTCCTCCAGAGATTGAACCCATTAGGTGCCAGAAGATGCTGGGAGCCGCATCTGTTTGCACAGCTCCTGGTGTGAACCCCTGCTTGGCAGGATGAATTAGGCCCTTAATGGCTACAGAAAGGCTTTGGAAAGAAAAGTTTGTATTTACATAGTACATTTAATCCCAAAGGACCCTAAATCACACTGCACAAACTTTACATAAACAACAGAACTGAAATGAAGCTGCATCAGGAATGGAGGGTGGCAGCCAGCTGGCATACATTAGCGGGACAAAAATAAGAGAAGTGGCTATTTTTGGCCAAGGACACGAGGGCAAACCCCTCTATTGCAAAAGTGCCTTCAAAACTTCAAAGTACAGTTTTACTCTCAATAGTGATTGTGGATAAATAGATCTTTTGTAGTCAATCAACTTGTTCCCAGGCACATCTGGGGAATTCACTCACTAAAATAAGGTTTTGCTACATTTTGTGCCTGCTAAGCCTGCAGAACTTCTTCACCCAAGGCAGCACATTTCTACTCCAACTCCAGCCCCATTTGCTGTCTTGTAAGCCTTTCTCACGCAGCCCTCACTTCTGAAGGTGGGAGACCCAGAAAAAGCCACTCTGGCTTTCACAGCTGATCTTACCCTGAACTGGCAAGTCTAGGAATGCACATTTTCAGTTGTCAGCTGGGCGAATCTGTGAGTCAAGGTAACTTTTCGGAATACAACTGGCCTTTAAATATCAGCATGGAGTGGCCAGGACAGTTGAAGGTCTTGCCCCAAAGCCACTCACAGAACAGCATCTCTTGGGTTTCTTTGGGCTACGCAAACACTTCACAACACTGAAAGGCACAGTTCCTTACGGCAGTGTCAGTGATGAACTACATGGTATTTTTACAGACACATATTTACTTTGGGGCCAGGGAGGTGGCTATACTTAAAGAAAGCAGCGCATCTCAGAGGACCCTGAATAACCCTTCAGAATAAGCTGCTGTGCAGCAGTTGGTGGCTCCCTGTGGGCCTCCTCCCATATCTCCACCTTATGTCCCCGCCAGCTGGATCCTTGCATGTGAGCCATCCCCTGCTCCAGCATCCACTCTCCCAAGCTACCCCATCATACTGTCACGCCATTTAAGTGCTACTAGAGCACTCCCTGGCATGATTTTGACTCCAGACTACAGTCCAGCCCAGTTTGGGGGATATGAATAATAGAGGGACCGTTTCCCAAGAGGCAGGAGGGATAAGGAGAGTTTAGCCATGCCGCTTGCCCTTAGGGCCAAGGAAGAAGCCCACAGCCATTTGATTTATTAACATACCTGTGGCCTTTGAGAGCAGAGCACCTCTTCAGCAGCACACTGCACATTGGATGGACAAGGAAGGAAAAAGCCAGCCAGGAGCCAGATGCCTTTCAAGGAGCCTTCCAAGCTGGGACACAGCTCTGCTAGAACTCAATTTGGGGTAATTTGGGGCTGCAGCCACCCTCCCTGTCTCCTGCCCCTGGCACTGATACTGGCACCAGTACAACCCCACAGTGACTGGGTAAGGGAGCTGGTTTGTCTGAAGACTCATCATTTTTTTCCCAGTGGTGTTAGCCTTCAGCCGGCTCAGCTCCCTGCGCTGGGTGCCTGCCAGCCCTGGGTGTGCAAGGCCAGTACAGTTATGGCTGGAGAGGAGGATGAACCCCATGGCAGCCCCATTTTAGTTTGGTTTATGCTGCTGTGGAACAACCCCACATTGTAATCTCCCTCCCTGCAAATGTGGGATGCAAGAGGGAGCCTGCCTGCCTCAGAGCCAGATCCCCATCCTCTCCCCCACCTCCGTCTCCCACGACCCTACTGCCATGCTCAATCCTCATACAGCCCGTTTGCCTGCCAGCCAGCCCACCTTTGACAGTGCAAAACCATATAAAACTCAAAAGAGCATTTCCTGTTGCTAACAATTTTGAAGTGGCATTTCTCTGTCAGAACAACTGTAGGAAGTCCGAGCAGGACATACACCGCACAGTGCTATTATTAAGGCTTCGATATGGTTAATTCCCACAGTCTTCAAATTCATCACAAAGCAGCGTAAAAGGCCCTGTGAGCTCAGAGCAGGGCTGCAAGGGAGGTAGGTGGCATTTCAGATGCCCAAAATGTGGAGCTCCTGGCTGCCTTCCCTGGGATCCCAAATTCATGGCTGCCTCCTACCAGCTGAGCAGAACATCAGCCAAGCCCGCCTTGCGATCTAACAGAAATACAGATCTCAGCTGGTTTCCCCCAACCTTTGTAGAAACCCACTTTGCTTGCCCCCTCATGATTTGTTTGTCCTGCAGCGCAGTCTGAACCGCAGCCCTGTGCAGCTGGACTGCAGCCAGCACGTCCCCTGCACCAGAGGCAGCTGCCCCTTCCCCATGATGGCTGTGGATGCTGCTCTGAGATCTGAAATCATGTGGGAGGAGAGGTGGGAAGGGTTCACCATTTCATGAGTCTCCCAAAAGTGGGGCAAGGCTCCAAGGGTGGCACCTGAGAGTGGGGCAGCAAGTCCTTTCCCTTAACTTGGTTGCTGTGGGGAAAGGATAAAGTCTGCCCGTGACTTCTCTGGCTCTACAAGATCTGTGCCTGAAGCATCCTGAGAGGACCTGAGAGTGAAGAAAGAGAAAAAACAAGAAGGAAATGCTTGGTGACCTCATTTGAGCTCTGAGAAATGTGGAAACATGCAGGACAGGAGCATGATGCTCTGGGAGGAGCAGAGGCTGGGGAATGCGAGACAGCTCTCTTCCTGATCAAAGAACCAGTGCAAAAATGGTTCGTGGAGGTGGATCCACCTTTGATGTTGTGAGCAGATTACAAAGCCATGCCACACCAGTTCCCAAGATTCCTAGATAGGGAAAGCTGGTCACACACACTGGAAGACTCCCCACAATGTCCCAAGAGCTCCCAGCTCTGTATACCGAAATCTCCTGTGTCCTTTAATTTAGCCCCCTTACCTTTGCTCTGTTTGCACAGCATTAAAGCACTGCACTTTCCAGGGGGGAAAGGGTTTGTCTAATATTTTTCTTCATTTTAAAGCTGATTTTTTTTTTTTAATGCACCAGCATTATCCAACATGTAGTCTAATACATAAAATCGATTACAACCTAGAAAAGGCCTACAAAGCTTGTGAAACGATGCTGCAGGCAAGGAGGGAAGCCCCACAGGCCAGCACCTGGGTACTCAAACTGGTTATGCACAAGTTCCCCAATTTTGTACATTCATGAGCGTACTCAAGGCACTCAGAGCAATAAGACAGAGCCTCCTGCTCTTCTCCACCTGCTGCCTCCCAACACAGGACCCTGCAGGGAAATGCACTGTGCTACTGTTTCTCCTGAGCAGACTCGCATCCATGATGGTATGAAAAATTAATAAAGGAGTACAGAGGGCATTAACAAACAGTGACATATCTCCCATGGTTAATTGGCATCCACCATTCTATTTAAAATTAATAAAGGCTTGCCGAGCATGCAGAGCTCGCACCTCATAGCAAAGGAGATGTCCTACACAGCTCAGCAGGTGATGTCACCATATCAGTGATGCTGTGTACCACAAATCATGACAAATATTCCTAGTATTATTTCAGGCCTGTACCCAAGGTGTTGTTCTCAGCACCAGTGTAGGAGGGCTGTCTGACGCGTTCTCTGGAAATGGCCACTCTAGTGGGTGCCCAACATGGACTGCTAAGACAGACTAGAAGCGTCTGAGCCTCTGCTCTCCAGCTGAGGCAAGTCCCTCTTTCTTTCTGGTGCAGCGAGGGGGCAGCTGTAGCTGTGGACCGATCGCACTTAGCTGATGAAGCCTGGCTGAAATCTCCGTGCAGCTTGTGACGATGGGGATCTGCTGCTGTCCTGTTACTGCTCCTGCAGTCGTTAAATGGACTTCTCTGTCATCCAGGTGTCCCACCAATGTCTTACTCAGCCATACAGCAAGGGTGAAGACAGGACCTTATAGAAACTAAAGGAGAAACCCTGGCACTGCTAATAACACTCTTAAGTGGGATGGCAGCCCCCTTTCTTATTTTCAGCAGTGGAGGCAGGTGACAACCTGATGAATTGCATACACCGTAAAGACCGAGACCTCTGTAAGCTTTTCACAAGGCCTGAAGTAGAGTAGACAACCCCTAGATGAAGTTTTGCTGGAAAGCTGTGGGGCTTGGGGTACCACCAGTGGTGTAGCACGAGATGGGACTGACCCAGGTGAACAGGAGAGACCCGGCACTTGTGCAGTCTGTCCCATGGCGGCCAGGGCTGCACTCCGTTACAGGTACCTGGTTGTACTCATTAGCTCCAAGCCTTGGCTCAGGGATAACAACAGCAAGGGCTGTGCTGCCAGCCAAGCCAGGGAAATTAGGGACGCTCACAGGTGACACTAACAACACCCCAGGACCTGGGGACTTTCGCATGCTGCTCTGACAACACTTTTCAGGATGGTGATGGCTGCTTGCTTTTGAGTGGGCAGTCTGAGCTCTCAGGTGAACCACATGTGGAAAAGTGCCTCTTCTCACCTTGAAGCAGGTCCTGTGGGCCAGTGGTGGCCCTCAGCATACTCCTCTCCCACTAGGGATGGAAAGTGCGTGACGAAGAGGGAAGGCACTTGAAAGGCATTTCTTCCAGGAGAGCACCTTGCTCAGCCATATTGAGCTCCTTCTGCTCCTCCTCTGCATCCTTGTTCTTCTGGCACTGCTGCCAGCAAGGAAGAGGAAGCCAGAAAAATGGCAGCCAAAATTGTGTGGGAGAGTTGGGCCTGGCTGGAAAACTTGCAGCTGTCCAGCACTGACACGCCAAATATCCCCACACCGATTGCCACCTACACCCAGTTACCAGCCCAGTTACCTCAGGGAGAGCTGGTTTGTTTGTAGTGATTTGTTGGGAACTTGAACAATGATACCACCCAAAAGGTGAATCACAGGGGTTTGACAGTGTGAACATCTGGGTGGAAATCAGTGACTTCTGGCTACGCTCTGTCACCTGCCCCACCAGGTGCCATGGGAACCATCCTGCAGCCCAGCAGCTCCACCAGGTACTGTGGGGTCCCAGCTCACTGTATGGGCTGAAATATCCTCCCTCCCTTTCTCCAAGCAGAAACAGCAACTCGGGAAGTAAAAGCTGTGTCTTCATTTGGAGACTGGTCCTGCATACTAGTTTATGTGAAGCAATTACATTGCAACACCACACTTCAAAGTAAACTCCTTTGTGTAGCCAGCTCTGAAAAAAGAAAAGAGCTTCTCCCCATATCTCAGCTGAGATTTGGACCCATGCTTCTGAGGGAGCTACCAACTCTTTTCATTTAGGCCATGGAGCTGCCTCCTTGAAAAAGGTACCAAGGCCCACTTTGATTTTCAGTTTCTAGTCTCTACACAGGGGCTGAATCAAAGTAACTTAAATCGTGGCTTTGATTCATGTTCCCAGAGCTGGCTTAAGATGTAGTTTCATGGGCTTCCTGCTATTTGTTATCGTCTGCTTGCTGGCGATTCATACCTCCCTGGCAGAGCTGGTGGACCTGGATGTGTGTGTGCGCATCTCCGGGCTTTGATGTTCACAGCTTCCCAAGACAGTACTGAAACGCAAGCACTTGTGATCAGGAATAATGGTGAGAGCTGATGAATTAACATATGCCTTGAAATGCTCTCATTCTGTTCTCCAGGATAACACGCTCAGTATTCTGGTTTAGCTGTGTTTACACATACCCCTATCCAGTTGTTTACATCATACTTGGTAATTACCTTCACAGAGCTGTTTGCTTGTTTCTGGGGATGATGTAATCTTTGCTTGTACTGCTTTGCCCACACAGTTTGCTGAACTGAAGGGCTTTGGAATACTTCCTCTGGTGATTTTATTTCACTAGCTCCTTAGAAAAAGCTATAGCTATGTTCTCATCTAGCAGTGCCCAGAACTTTTGTCTCAGGGAAGAATATAGGGACAGCCAACTTCCTGCCATTAAAGAAGTCTCTCATTGTACAACTGGAGTTGAGACAGATTGATTCAATCTATGCTTGCTACAAAATAAGCTGGATCTTCAGCTGTGCTAATGCACTACTGAGTCTGAAAAAGTGAGGGGACAAAGGTTTAAACAAGCCTTTAGGCCCCCCTTCAGCTATCTTATTTCTCACAGGTCATGGGGGCTTCCATTGTAGCCCATGTGTAATGTTGCATCAGTTTAATTGAAGATGTCACATTAGCCTGGTGTGTCTCAAAGCCTGGATGCGTCCTGTCACATCCCTCCAGGGTGGGTGTGTGGGCACAAGCGGGGTCATACAAGGCCCCTTGTGCATGATCTCTGTGGTGGAAGGGGGCCTAGGCAGGGATAGGACAGGTTCGGTTCGAATCTGATGCCTGGCCAGGGCATGGGAGGAAGATGCAAGCATTTAACTATGGTCTGTCTCTGCCAGAGAGGTTCTTAGTTGCAGGCACTGTTGTGAAGTGAGTGGGTCACTGGAAAGGGTCTAAGGTGACATTTTTTCCCAGTTCTGTCATTTGCTTGCTAGGTGACCTTCAACAAATCAACCACCTACTCAATGCTATTGGTGCAGTGTCTATGCAATGGGTGTAAAACTATCTAACTCCAAAACCACTTTAGAGATCCACCAGTAGGACATCTAAGGCCTCTCTTTGCTCCTTCTGCCTGAATCTTGATTTCTTTCTTATCAGCAGATAATAAATCATAGGATGAGTCAGAGAGTGTCCCCGTCTCCTCCAGCTATCCCACAGCCGTGGGGCTTGGGCATGCTGCTGCGGTGTGGGAGAGGAGGGTTTGAAATCCCTGGGGCTGTGGAAGCAGCTGTGCTGACTTACAAAGGCTGACAACCCTCACCGCTACGTTCGAGGAGTCCCCACGCCAGGTGTTTACTTAGCGTTTCTTCTAGTCATCATCATCCCGCAGTGAGCTGGCAGAACCAAACCTCCCCATGCCCCAGCTCCTCCAGGGCGAAAGTCCCACGTCCTCCCACAAGTGGCTGAGGCCAGGTGTGTGGGAAACTGCCCATTTTTTGCACCAAAGCAGCCGAGATGAGCACCCACAGCGAGGGCCACCAGCTCTCCTGGGAGGGACAAACCTCTGGCAGAAGGATGGGAACAGAGAGCTAGGAACCTGTGAAACTACACCTTGAACTGGCTCTGGGAATGCAAACCAAAGCCATGCTATAAGTTAAACTGGTGCAGCTTCTGTGTTCAGATGAACCCTCTAATCCTTGAGTTGCCAAAGGCCTCGAGGGATCACTGTGTTAGTTAAAGGTTTCCAAACGGCAGATTGCTTCAGCCTCTTCTTGCCCTCGGCAGGCAGGGAGAGACTGCGCGGGGATGGCAGGGATGTCTCTGGCTCCCTTGTATGAGGAGCACCTTTGGACGAACCATGGACGAACAAACCCAACCCGCTTTCTGAACCTTTTCTTCCATCAAAAATGGCACAGAGGAGCTCCATGGGGACCAAAAGCTCACCTGGGCTTTTTTTAACTTTTAGAAGGATTAACACAGATTTACGTTTGAGAAATCAGGCTAATTCCAATCTAAAGTGCAGGACAATTCCCCCCCGGTTCCCAGGAGGGTAACATCATAACCCATTATTAGCTGTGCCAGTTACAGTTATTTCCTTCCCACATTTCCTTTCAGGTGTCAGACTAGAATGCGATTGCTTTTCTTCCTGAGAGCACTATTTTTAAAACTGAAGAATTGAATGTTATTAATATAGTAGGTGTTGTACTGTGCAGCCCATTCTATAATGGGGTGTTTATAGCGCCGATGCTCTTACCCAGTCCATTCGTAATCAGAAGTAATAGTACCACTTCACCACTTGCTCTGCTTGAGGATGCTGCAATAAATCCCGATGAGGCATATCTTGGCTGCAGCTGGCGGGTGATGTAGAAGCTTTGTGCATTTTTACTTCTTTAATGTTTATAGCTCTTTTACATTATATGAATATTGCCAGTCCCAAGGATTCAGCCGTCATGAATCAAGCCTGAAAAAATAATGAGATTTTACAAAATGTGTACATTTGAAGCATGTTTTATGGGCCTTTGAATGCTTCAGCCTTTGTGTCATGCTGTCAGGCTTCCCTCATTTTCCTGCCACGAGCTTACTTTAAGAAAGGAAAAAGAAAGCTGAGATCCACATATGATCGTCTGATTCTAACAGCTGGCCCCTACCATCATCACCTGGTATCACAAAACTGGAGATAATGTTGTACAAGCAGTCAGCACAGTCAAACAGATCCTCGTCTGTGTGATGGGCCAACATAGCTCAGCTCAAACCACATCAGGCAGAGCTCATACACCCCTGGTTTTCTGTGGCAATAAAAGCTTTCACCTCCAGCTGCTTGCTGCCTTGAACTCCCCGTGTGGAAGGAGGAACAAAGGGCACATTTTTTAGGTGTTAGCAACAGAAGCCACTGGCCTGCACGTCACGGGCTGAGCAGGACAGAGCACATGCGTATGCCATCCTTGTCCTGTTGACACGGAAGGTTCAGCAGCACACACTCTGCAGCCAACAGGTCATTGCCGTTGCCTGCTCCACCGGTGCAAGTGTCTATGAGGCTGCAGCATGAAGTGAGTAAGGGAATCGATCCAGGCTAAAAATAACCATGCCTCTCCCTCCCTCTTTCCCCTTCTCCCAATTTTAAAGCATTACTTTAAACCTGGGTCATTTTCCTGCTCGGCAGTTGGCACTGCAGCAGTAGCGATAACACGGCTGAAGGCGTAGTGTGGCTGCAGAGCATTGCGAGTGGGAGGCATCACTCTGAGTATCAAAGAGCTTTCTTCGGACCATTACAGACTGAAGGGTTGCACCCTTGTGCATGGGAAATGGAAAGACAGGAGTTAAAAATCAGAGAAAGGGTGATGTGAAGGGGTCTCTAGTGGAAGTATGGAAGAAACTAGGAGTCAGGAGTGGTGTTTGTTGGAAAGGCAGGCTTGGCATTCTTGCAGTGCTCAGGGAGACATGACTTTGAAGAGCTTTTTTGTAAATGAGGAAGACTGCACCTAAGAAACGCCTGACCCTGGCATCAGTTCCTCTTACAACCCAAACATAGCCCCAAATTTAGTTTGGGACTTCACTGAAATGAAGGACAACTCCAAATGGATTTGACTCTGTATTTTGCACATTTCTTAGCACCCAGGTGCAGGACTGCTCAGATCGAGACTGGTGGGCTTTGGAGCAACTACTCCAAGAGGAGACGTAACAAAAGGGTGCTGACAGGGAAGCAGTGTGGGAGGGGGCAGCAGCATCCTCTTCTGTCCTTGCTCAGGTAGCATCCCTGCCTCAGTCCCAGTGGTCACTGGTTCCTTTCTGATGATGCCTCTAGAGCTCCTAAGCCAAACATTTACACACGTTTAAAACTTTGGCTATTTTTCACTCTTTTCCTAAACTACCAATGACAGTTGTCCCTGCTTTGTGCTGCTCTTCTCCTAACTCCGCACCCTGTCATCTCCCTACGCTAGCATTCTCCACTGATATGTTTTTCCATTCCTATTGCATTCACCTTTATTCATTCTGTTCCTTCTTTATCCCCATCTCCCTTAGTTTTCTTATCCCCTTACTGATTAGCCCTTTCTCCCCCCTCTGTCATTTCTACTCTGATGAGCCTTCCCTGACTCAAAAACTGAATTTCTAAACAAAACACAACCAAGCAGGAAAGCTAAGATTAACAGTTCTGCTACAAGTGTATTTCCTTGGGTGTGATCTATAAGCGTGTGCAAGAGCTCTCATCATTACCTTGGTGTGTGTTTGTAAGACAGAGTATTACTTTCCCCCAGGCTCCATCTCCTTTATCTTTTAAAAGTGTCCCCTAGTGACAGAGGCTATATTTCCCTATCAGTATGTACAATTTCTAGCATGTCTGATTGCTCCTGCAATGTAAATGCCGTGTAATCATCAAAATAATACATAAAGCCCTCATTGCCTGCAATCTTAGGATGTCTGGAGTTGTGCACTTCATAAGCATCTCTCTCTCATGCTCGCCTGCCTACCTAGCACTAAGGAACCTGGAGCATCCTCCAGAGGTGACAAGGTTCTCTTATCCTCATACCACACATGAGCAACAGTGACGTGCCACAGGGCACGTAATGTGTCCCCATGGATGGGGTGAGGGGACAACCAACGTCTGCTGAACCCTTGTGCTGTGCTTTGAACATTTGGCCTCATTCTCCTTCCCGCACGGCTGTGGGAAGCAGGACGTGACTTCAGAGAGGAGTGGAACCAGAGCCTCCACGGGCCAAACGATTTTATGAGTCCCTTGAACGCAGTCACAGCACTTGGTGGATTGGAAAGGGGATAATGAGAAGGGAATAATATAAAGTCCACCTCTGTTTGCTGACATCCTTTATTTCTTTTGTAAATAATGCTCTCAGCCAGTGTTTCCCAAGGGGGGATCTGGAGGGAATCACCATCTCCACATGGACTCATGTAAGAAAGGAAGCAGCTGGTCCCTGACATTTATTACTGTACTTCAGCTTGGAAACTTTGGTTGAAACACTGCACAAAACCTTGTTTCTCTGGGTTATTTTCATCTTCCCTCATTTTGTTCTATTAGGTAATTAATACTTCAAGAAGAAAAAAAAAATCCTCTGGGAGTTCATTTCACCCAGGATGGGGAGTGCCAGAGCGTAAGTGGAGGTAAGGTTGAGGTGCTGTCAGACGCAGGTTTATTCCTGTTCTTATTTTAGCTGAACCAGTTCACCCTCCCCAGTAAACAGGTGATAAGGCAGTGTGTTTATAGTGAGCATCCTGTGCAGCACAGCTGTACTATGGATTAGGTAACGTCACTGACTCACCACAGAGTTATTGGGCCACTTCGTCCCTTCCCTTGCCAGGGCAACAGTCTTCACCATGTACACACCGATGGGCTTTGCACACACTAATTAAGCTTCACAGCTTTTCTGTGAGGTTAGGTGTAATTATAAGCATTTTTCAGATGTCGGGACTGAGAAAAAAGTCTTCCTCTCAGAGACATCAGGTTGTTTCCTCTGATTTTTTCTAGAGGTGCTGAAAGCTCCTTTGAAAAAGCCAAACCCTCACAGGTTTGAGCAGGAATTATCATTCGGTATCACCACGCCTAGGGAGTTCCTGGCCAAAACTTCAATACTTACACTGGATATTGGGCACCTAGATCCAAAACAAACCAAAAATAAGTGAGGTTTCAGTAATCCTGCTGTAAACATGAGGTACATGCCTAAAGGGCCCGTTGTGTTAATCACCAGGTGTTGGACCTCGTTTGATGGTTTTGGAGAGTTGTTTTCCATTCTGGTTTAATGCAAGTGGGCTTTTAATGGAGGTACTGACCTACCCAGACGGGTAAGTCCATGGTGGGAGCCAGCATGGGACTTTCTCTGCACAACTGCTAAAGCTACGCAAGCACAGAGTTTGTGGCTGAGCGCGGGGAAGAGGAGGGCTGGATGCTCACTTTCAGCAGACATGTCCCAGGCATCCAGTGACTTTTTCCCAGCCTGTGTTCTCAGCTGAGCTGGACACACAGAAACCTCTATCAGCCACAGATTTTTTTTTTTTCCTTAGGTGCAGATTGAAGAGGCATACCTTCGTATTATTTTACAATATCCCTAGTCACAGCAGAAACAAATAGCTGCTCTTGTAAAATATCAGTAATCACATAAAGCTGGTGAATAAACCAGGCAATGGGAAAAACTCTATGGGTTGCTACCCAAATGGCCTTTTAGTACCTCCTCCAAATGTCCTCCGTTGGGAGCTTCATAAACAACATCAAAACTCAGGTGAGTTTTTTACTCTAAACACAATTCCATTGAAATAATGGGGAAAAAAATGCTTACTGATCTCACTCTCACTGACATTTGGGGTTGCAATAGGGGGACTAACTATTGTTCACTGAAGCCAATGGAAAGAACTGGAATAACTTGAGCCCGTGGTTTGGCTTCCAGTGCCAGTACCGCTTCGGACTGGCTAAAGCAGTTGCTGTTTACCCCAGCCCCATCAACTGATCACTCGTGCCTCTCTACAGCCTCCCGAGTTGCACCAACCCGACCGTTTGTGTAACCGTGCAGTAAACCGCCTTAGGAAACAACCCAGCAAAGTGATATATGTTCCCCATCGCAGTTCACCACCTGGCTGCACAAACAGCTGGGCCAGCCCAACAGAGAGGTGGCGTGGGGTCCAGGATGAGCGAAGAGAAGCAGCTGCTCAACGCTGCTATGGAGAAGATGTCCCCCTTGGAAGATGCTCCCAGGCCGGTCATGCAAAGGGACTGAGCTACGTCAACAGGCGCTGTGAAGAGGGTCTTTGGCCATTTCGCTTTTGCATTGGCTCTAGCATTTGGAGGCTTCACCGGAGTGACTGAGCTCACTAACCCAGCAGAAAACTAGGCTGGCTGAAAAAAAAAAAGAGGCTAGTTTTCTACCAGGCTGTTAGACGGCTTAGCTGTCCTGTATGATCTCAACCTCAGTGATAAGATCCTTGATCGGTGTTACAAGGACACATGGTCATATCCGCGGTTGTCCCTGTGCTCAATGGAGATGATCCACATTTATAATGGAAATACCAGAGAGCAGAAGTCAAGAGCATGGTGACTAATTGTATTCCTTCAGCATAATTATATTGGTATTTTGTTTATTGAGTTTTTCCATTCCAGTTCAAGATTCAACACACAAGCCTCTTCCCTGGCTTTTTCCAGGACAGCTGCCTTGTGCAGGACTTCTGCTGAGATGGCATTGTACGTCCTTCACTTGTTAATCCAAAGCTTTCATTGAGTTGAACATACCCGTCCTGTGCAACATTCCCAGCGGTTTCACTTTTATATCATTCAAAAGCAGCATAGCCAGGGGTGGGTTTTTTTCCTAGTTTCTCCCTTGTGACTTTGAATGCTGAGTTTCAGCCTGAAAAAATATTTACAGCTGTGTTATATAAACTAATGAAAAACAGCATTTAAAATGAAAGTGCTGGCACGACTTTATGGAGAACAGCAGTGGAAATAGCCATACGGTAATAAACAGGCTACCTGATATCGTTTATTGTTTAACTCCTTGCTTACTTTTAGAAAACTTAGGCTTATGTTTTCAAATACCTGAGTCCTCTGAGGCATATGCATGTGTTGGGTTGGTAACCCAAACCTGAATCTGGGTTCCCCTGTGAATAGGCGGCCTTGGAGTAGCTCAGCGAGAAATGAGCCTTCTCAAGCAGGGACTGCCCGTATTTCCATATGCTTCACGGCACAGAACACACCATAAGCAAAGCCTCAGTTTCTAAGGTAAACAACAAGCAATTTTGGTTTTAAAAAAAGGGCCAGAAAATGTCTGGACATTAGGAGGCTTTCCTTCTTGCAGCTCTCCATCAGGAAAACAAAGGAGAGTGAGAGATTTTATACTACTGCAGTGTTGCCTTTCTCATGTGTAGCTGTGATAGTTTCCTAGCCTGTGCTTGTAATGGCATGATGAGATATTTATAACATGCTAGGAAAAATGTTTCCTTTTTAAAGCCAATCACAGTAGCATAGTAACAAGCCTTGAAATCTGTCTTTCCTATATCCCCAAATCACTCGATGGAAATGATTTTTATATGCTGACTGTTGGCATGCATATTAAAGCCATTTCTAAGGAAAAGCTGTAAAACACAAACCCGTATGCTGCGCTGTGCACACATGACTGCACAACCAGATTAGGCCATGCGGCAGTAAAAATGCCCCTGCCTGGTCGAACAAGAGCTTCTGCAGTTGTTACCGCAACTGCAGCCGCTCTGGTTCGGGAGCAAGGGTGGGAACAGTGCGAGTGCAGATAAGCTTTTACGGTAAATCAGCTATAACATGGTTTGGCTCCAGGCCCAAGTAATAACTAACCAGTTTTATGTTAATTATTTGCTATCCTTTTACATATAGCAACAGTTACAAGCCAGTACTAAGCATAAATGACTGCAGTGCATGGTTGGCTTTCATGAAGTCTCTACTTTTTTGACGTACTGCATCACTTTCTAATTGACAGTTGTGAATGATTCTGTTTTTCCCTTTTGCTCTGGCTTCCTTCTTGCAGCCTCTCATGAAGCAGTGTTTTAGAGTGTGTTTGTAAGGATAAACAGAGGTGCTCATACGTTTGGATATTCCATTCCATAATTGCTGTGTTATGTTGTACGGTAATTCACCCTTACACACCAACTGCAAAACATTCTCTCCTGAGTGCCCCGATAAATCTGTTCCAGTTAGAATGTATTTCCGTATCTGGAATGTAACCACCAAGAACATTGGCAGCAAAACCACGGAACCCCCTCTGTCCTTCTCCATCTGTCCTGACCACAAGTCCCCAGTCCCAAAATCACAATGCACAATCCCATTGGGGAAGCCAACCCAGCTCTTTGTGGGTATGATTGAGAAACTGGTCCAGCTTTGAAAAGTCAGCACATTTTTTCCCCCAGGGTTACTTTTTTGAGCCGACATACCAAAGGGGCAGCCTGCAGCAGCACTGGCAGGGGCAGAGAAAAATGTCAGAGAGAGGAATACTTGTAATTAGTAGTGCCTTGATGCTTTCCTTAGTGGAGCCATGTTCTGAGACCTGTCTCCATCACAAAAAGATCACAATGGGAACCCAGTGGGAATGAGGTGTGCTCACTCCCTCAGCAATTCCACCAAGGGACTCTCTGCCCCCTCGAAATCTTGACTTAAGAAATTCTTTATGGAGGCTTAAATGCGTAAACTTTTCTGAAGTGCTTGTGGAAGTGTTGCTCTAGGTCTTACCAGCCTGGTCTCCACCAGTAAGAATTTTGGTACTTGGAAGGGTCACCAGCATAGTTCTACACTGCTGGCATCCCAGTGACACCTGCAAGTCGGAGCACACAAAAAGACATCTTTGGCCAGAAGTACGGTATTACTGGGTCACTGTAGGTTTGTGCAGATGAAGGTAAAATGCTACTGAATCCCAAATATACACTCGTCCTAATATTTGGTGTACACCTTGCACAAGTATAAATGGCTAACAAGAAACCAAGACAGAAGAGAATTAGGACCAAGGGACACAAGCTTTATTAAGTCTGCAGCCTTCCCTGGGAGGTAATTTGTGCAGTTGTTAAATAAAGCAAACACTATTGGAATTTCATAAATAACATGGATTAATAACAGGAGGAACCATTCTCCATTATCTGTGTGGGACACACATTGCTTCATTGATATTGCTATACAGTGCAGAGAGACTGAAAAAAATTGTGTTTAAATTAAAATAAAATGTAAATGATGGAAGGCAAAGGAGTCGCTAAGGTTCTTCCAGACTACTCCAGAAAGTGCTGCTCTTGATAACGATGGGCAGAGCTCATCTGGGAAAAATAAAAGATGGACAAGTCAGAGGACATAAAGTTAAAAATTGAATGAAAACCGCTTTGAATCAGGCTGACAGCTTGGTTAATAGAGTTCTTATGCTAAGAAATATTAGCACGTGTGTGGGCCCACCTAGGTGTTGAAGTGTTTGTGGTGTGGAGGGATGGTTGACAACTCCGCTGCCATTACAACAGACCTGGTTCCCTGCAAGCCTGGATTCCCCATTAACAGCAGGCACTGCTGTAGTTATCAGATCACCTGCAAAGCAGGAACAGAACAGGACTTTGGAGAAATTATTCTACAAATCAAACCCTAATGTTGGAGAAACATAGGGGCAGTGCTGAATGCTCCAAGCTCTCACAAGTTTCAATGACAGAGGAGCTCTCAGGCTCTGAAAATGAGCCCCCTGGCACATGAACGGCAGCAGCCGGCCACCGAGGTGCCCCAAATGCACTCGGAGAATTTCTGTGTCCTGACCCCACCAGCCAAACTCATGGACTCTAACAGGATTGTACCTGAGTCTTTCAGCAAACTACGTCACAAGAAGGAATAGGACAGAAAATCGAGCACGTGTTGGACTGTGGAAAGGGCAGTGCCGAGAGCTACAACTTGCATTACCATACAAATGAAATGATGTCTTTGTAAAAAAAATAGGAAGAGAGTTTGGAAAGAGCCCAGCTCTCGCAGCCCTCATTTTTCTGAATGTGTTTATTTGTTTTATTCTATTTACGGCCTCTAGTTTTCGAGTGTGTCCAATTATGTTTCACCTTGGAGCTTCCCAGCCTACAAATGCCGGAGCCGGGTGCTGGCTGCCGCCCAGCTGGCCTCTGCCCTAGTTACTCTCCATAACGCAGCCAGGGCTGGAGTATCATTCCTTTTCAGGGCTGAACCACACCACCGACTTTTGATCATTAAAGGAAATGAACTTGAAATTACATCAAAATAAGTAAATAAGACTCGTGTTCAAGGGCATTAAGATCACAAAGCAGGCGGTGTCAAAGGTTGGGAGACGCAGCGTGCAGTGCCGCTGATTCAGTAGTGTTCTTTGGCAGAAGTATAAATGACAGCAAGAGGTGTGAGGCAGTGAAGAATAAAAACCTGAGTATTCAGCTTTCAAGGAAATTTGCAAAAGCCACTGTCTCAACAGCCAAGATTTACATGCATCTTCCGAGAAAGAATTACTTTTCTATGGGAAAGTAATCGTCTCCTGCACTGCTGAGCTAATGATGTATAAAATAACTCTGACAAGCCCAAGTCCCATGGTGGCAGTAGCCGACACCGAAGAGAAAAGGGAATCCAAACAAACTACCGGTGACCAGAAAACAACTCAAAGCAGATCGCTAGCCATAAATCTTAACATGACATTGAAGCTGGGCTCATCTTACAAAGAGCAAAGAGTAGAGAGAGAATTGCTAAGGGCAGATGGCAGTGCCTTTCCCGGTGATATAAACATAGATGAATGTGTATCGTTTCTGAGTACTGTGTGTGGCCCCGCCTATCTCAACAGCATAAATAACTGGAAAGAACATTAACACATTTCTAGCGACCGAGTTTTAATTTGTCTGTGGTTTACAACCGTCGGTTGTGCCTCGTTCTATTTAACACGGCTATAGCTTTAAATATTCCACATTATGGAAATTATGAAGTTCACTTGGAAACCTTTTACCTGCCAAGATCAGAATTTGATATTAGCGGTTATCCTGCAGTAGCTGGTGGCAGAACAAACCTTCTGCAACATAACAGGAGGTTACATCCTTTACACGGTTATATTTAATCTCTTCTGATGCTTATCTGAGTTGTAGCTGAGTACAAGGAAATACAGATTCTGAATTCAAATTGTCACAAGTACAAATAGTAATGGCAACAGCCATAATAATAATGCATAATTATTGCATCTGCCTGTCCAAGGAACCCAGGAGAGTTTTATATTTAATATGTAGATCATCCTTTGTTCAAACATTTTCCACAAAAGTTGTTGTGTGGAAAATCCAGAAAAATCAGGAAATCTGCTAGGAGTACTGGAAGAACTGTGAGCCTGATCATACTGAACATAATGATCACATGCATGAAATGAACAAGCTAAAAACTACAGTATATATTATTTCTTTTATATAACTTGCTTACAATTCCTTTGGGGTTATCTGTAGCAATAGGATGAAAAAAATTTTCAGATATTAGAGTGACTTGCCAAAAAAGTATGTCCATGCCATTACACATGAGTAAAACCTTTTTTCTGTACTATTTATGGGTACATTTGTTTGTAAACCTTTTAAAAATGTTCTTTTCCACTTCTTGAGGTTTACTTACACCATTTCATAGCTCTTCTGTAGAACAAAGCTGATGTCTCCAGATGGCAAATATAAACATCAAAAGATGGACTGCCACTTAAAGACACGTGGGAAACATTTGCCAAAGCTAAATACAGTCTTCGAAGGATTGCAATAGTAGAGTAAAAAAGTTCTTCTGAATATGCCATTAATAGTGGTGCAATAGATCTAGCTGACACGTTGGAGGTGGTGAGCTGCACTCAAATACTTGCTACCCACAAAACGGCACTTATTTCAGGATTGTTTTATACTCAGGAAATCGTACAGTACATCAAAGTGACGAATTATACAAACTGTGCTATAAAGTGCAGCACACATTAAGGGACAATGTACCTGCCCTGTACTCGGCACTGGTGAGACCCCACCTCAAGTACTGTGTTCGGTTCAGGGCCCCTCACTACAAGAAAGACATTGAGGTGCTGGAGTGTGTCCACAGAAGGGCCTCAAAGCTGGTGAGGGGTCTGGGGGACAAGTCTTATGAGGAGCGGCTCAGGGAACTGGGTCTGTTTAGCCTGGAGAAGAGGAGGCTGAGGGGAGACCTTATCACTCTCTACAAGTACCTGAAAGGAGGTTGTAGAGAGATGGGGACTGACCTCTTCTCCCTAGTGACAAGTGATAGGACGAGAGGAAATGGGTTCAAGTTAAGCCAGGAGAGGTTTAGGTTGGATATTAGGAAAAATTTTTTCACTGAAAGGGTTATCCAGCATTGGAATAGGCTGCCCAGGTGGATTCGCCGTCCCTGGAGGTTTTTAAAAAAGGGGTAGACGTGGTACTTGGGGATATGGTTTAGAAGTGGTTTTGTCAGGTTAGGTTAATGGTTGGACTCGATGATCTTAAAGGTCCCTTCCAACCTTAACGATTCTTTGATTCTATGACATACAAGAAACATGCACATGTGCATGGCTAGAAAAGTGTGTCCAGGATTCAACCTTTTTGCTGAATAAATATTTGAGAGTTTTACAGTTCTTCAGCATCTCCTTTTATATAATCAGATAACTGCAACTAAATTCAACTTGAGGAGTGACATTTTTACATTACAATGGCTTATTTGTTGCTCCAAACAGCAATATATATACAACAAATCAGTTCAGAAAGAAAATGCTTTCCATCACACTTGTGTTTGCCTTATTATCATAATGAGAAACTATGTGTGGGAAGTTCTTCTTTATAATTTTTTTACCAGCAGTATTAGTCTCATTTACATATTGGCAGGGGTGGGAGGGAATCTGCCAAAATCCATTACACGTTTTGTCTCGACTGTAGTAAGAGAAGGTGTTCATTGTGAGCTGGACAGTTCAAACAGCTAAGGATGGGAGAAATAGTTCGTACAAAATAGTGAATAATTAGTTTGAACTTTGCCACACTCTCCAAGCAGGAACAATTTTATAAGCAAAATATTTTATGAAGTTTTCTCAGCAGGAGACATCCAAAAAGCTCACTCTTCCCTTATACCAGCCTCAATAGAGATAGTTCTTTGTGGTGACTGGTCCTTGCCTCAGACACCAGTTCTGCAAGTCATATGGTTGCATCAGAATCACACCTCGTTTGGAGGCTTGTCTGCACACAAACTCCCAGTGAAACACTGAGATTTCCCGTAAAGACCACACCTTCAGGCACTTCGGCCCAAGTCTAAATATAGGCACTCTTAAGGTTGGGTGTTTTTTTTCCACAACATGAACTACGGTTTCTTGTCAGTGTGGAAGAAATTGGATTTTTGTTTATTCCTAAATTATGATTAAAGCAATGGATTTTGAAGGGCTGTACACAAACTAATGAGTCTATATTGAGCAGATCTGCATGTCTCCATTCTGCAAAGGAGACCTGTGGCAGCAGCAAGCCCTAAGAACTGTCCTGCAATTGCAGTGCCTGTCTGTGCTGCAAGACTGAATGATGTACAACCAAGGTGTCACATACGAGCCCCAAATATATATAACAATGCTATGCCATGATCGCTATGTGTTAATTTGTTCCCCCAATAGTACATTTTCTCCCGAGAAACCTGAATCCACTACTGCAGCTGCCACACAGAGCATTTTCTTTAATAAATAAGTGCAGAGGAATTGCAAGCACTGATGAGTTCAAGGGACGTGATCCACTGAGAACCCTCCAACTGTAGCTGGAGACTGGCTCCAGCAACCACAGTGGTTAACGAAGTTCCTGCCCTATGACCTCCAGCTCACTCCTGGTCTTACACCACAGCTCCTCACCCCTGCTGTTGTGTGAGAAGTTATGTGCCTTGAGCCACAGCCCAGTTTATAGTCTAGCCCTATGGAGGATGATTGCACGACCCCATCGGAGGAGGCTGTCAGCTTCAGCAGAGAGGGCAGGAGCAATCAGCTGAGCATGGAGCGGGGCAGGAACTTCTTAAAAAAGCTGCACTGCCAAAGTCACTGTCTCGGGGAAACTCCACCCACAGGTTTACAATTCAATTTAGCTGAGCTTACAGCTGAGAAGTCCCACTCCCCCTCCGGCCTGCCACCCATGCTTTCTGCCAGCTCTTTCCCAGGGATCTACATCAAACCCTAAATAATCTGGTGCAGAAAGCTAAACAGATATAAAACTCATTGCTTTTTTGCAGGCTTAGTTTTTCTGCTGGCTGAGCCCTCTGATCTGGCTGAGCACCAGGGCCAGCACGAGGGATGTGCTACAAACACCGAGAGGGGTGCAGGTAGGGAAGGGCTTTCAAAGGCAACTCACCATTACGTTGGCTTAGCCAGGTTAGGCTATTATCTCCATAATGATGTGCCGGCCAGACTACCCACAAGTTACATAAGTCAACTTACAACACCCCCGCGAAAGATGGGGTGCCTCAGCACAGGAAATATTCATGTGGTCACTCCCTTCTGTTCATCATTGTCAAGGGGTTTCTTATTGAGCAATGCAACAGTCTTCCTCTTTTGGGATTTTGGGACTGCGCAGTTCTTCCAGAAGGATTTTATGAAGGAAGAACAATTTAGATTCACATTATTTTCAAGAAATTTCTTCAGTTTAATATCCTACCTACTTCAATTGCAGAGGCATCAATGAGCACAGCATGGAGAGTTCAGCAGCTGAATGATGGCAGCAGTGATAATAAGAGTGCATATGGGAATCCCAGGAAAACCTTAATCATCATCATTAACATTTTATTTTCTGCAGTGCAATCCCTGCTCTGATGTACCTCAATTTGCTGTACCAGACTATGCAATGCCCAGTGCTGATAAGAGTCTGCATCAATACGAAGAGTAGGAAAGCCATGCGGAAGAAAGTCATCACAAATCTGGAACTGCCACTGGAGTTTTTAATTTTGGTATTTTAAAATTATTTCTGTTCTGCTGTGTGGGAATGTTTCAGGTCAGGTATGATTTTGAGGTAGAAGGTAGTCTCAAGCATATAGACAGATCGTGTCTAGCTTCCCTGGTTCCTAGCTTTGTTGCTCATTTCTAGGTTGGCACCTTCACAAAGCATCTTGCAACTTCCCATTTTAGCACTGTTCTGCCCAATTTACTGTCTTATTCAACTGAACATTAAATGAAAGTAGTAAAACCCACCAGGCTGCAACAACAATGGATCTGGGCAAACACAACAGAGAGTTTTCCTCTTGCAGCTTGACATTGAGAAAGAAACACAAAACCTAAAGTAGGGACCATTTTTAAATGGATCATTTGTGAAATTTGTGAAAAGAGCAAAGGAGGGAACTTTTGAAATACATGAACTCGTAATGCCAATGATACATAACTTGAGTGATGACTTCCTAGCTGAAGATGGTGACCTAATGTGTATTTTATAGGAAAGTTATAATGAAAGTTAATAATATTAAGTGCTTTATAAAATGGTTCATTAACTGAAAAGGGGTGTTTCTTCCTTGGACAAATTGCCTTAGAAATGTTGGCCTTTGGGGTCCTGTCTTCATTGCTAAAACAGAATTGTGCCAGCAGATCTACTTTATACAGGTTTAAATCAATTTTGCAATCAAGGCGTCTGTTTATAAGCTCTTTGGGCTTAATTTCACTGCAAACCTAACCTGAGTTATAACTTATTCCAGTTATAACTGGAATCCTTTCTACATAAAATATATGAAGTCTAAGCCTGCCATTGCTTTTGATTTGAGACAGTGAGTTTAACGGGAAGATATTAAGGTGTCTATCTTGTCAGCTACTCTGTACTGTGCGCAGAGTTTTGCACCATTTGAATGCTGTTGGCCTTCCGATGCTTTCCCACTCCTCCTTTCTTATTGCTCGTGCCTAGGCCCGAATTAATAGCACAGACAGCTCGTGGTGCTGCTAAGAACTGCTAAGGTTGGCAGAAATCTCGGTCCGTGGTTTTATGGTGTGAAGTTTTTATGGGTAAAACTGACTTTCAGTGCTCCTGTCCCATCATCCTTCCTCAGCCCTGTGCTCCTCTGCCCCACAGCACTGCTCATTTCTGCTGACCCAGCATTTTTAGAGTCCTGGAAAATATATATTTTTAAAGAGCAGCTCTCTGGCTCCCAGCATGGCTTAACACACAGCTCTGCTAGCACAATGGCGAGCGCTGCAACATGGGCACGGCAGCAGGCACGTGTGGTCAGAAACATTAAATGAATATTGTTACCAAGCATTTTGCGGTGTGAAGCTGTGGCTGCTGCAGCAGGCACAAGTGAAGGTATAAAGACATGCTCCTGGGGGCAGAGGCTACAAGTGTCCCTTTATAGACTAGCAAGGGGCTTGAAGCAGCTACCGCAAGAGCACGTAGATCACTTGTAAATCCCTACAAAATGCAATCAGCGCTCAGGGAGTATCAGGGAGGGCTAGTTGTAATTTTCTTGACAAAAAAGCACTTGAATCCCCATCACTCGCCTCTCTGAAATACATTCATGTCTTTCAGCAAGAAGGATGTAATGTGGGAATCAAAATGTCCAGTAGCAATGATCGCTGTGTTGTAGCAGTCACTGGTGGGAAGAGGAAACACAGAGTGAGGCAGGAAAGTTATTTCTATTTGGCTTTAAAGTATTGAAAAAGTTTCTTCATAATTGGCAGGAATTTTTTTTTTTGCCACTCTTAACTCAAACAATACTATCAAGACGGAAGAGGGGAGAGTTATTCCAAAACGCTGAATGTCTTCCAAGAGAGGAGAGCACATTTCTCGATAGCAACAGTTGAGAGTCCAACAAGAACAATTTGGACCATGTGAAAAGCAGTGGCTCTCGTAGGACTTTACCTGTAAAGCTTCATTCTCCAGCTCTCTGCTCAACCCAAGCACAATGCTCTGACCCAGTGGGAAGGCAATGCTCACACTGGGACGGCTGCAAGAGCTTCTCCCACCCACTTCCCCGCTGCCTGCTCTTCCCGCTTCAAGGGGCAACTCAGCCCGCTCCTCTGCAGCTACAGGACTGCCACAAAGCCCAGCCTGCTATAAAGGAAAATCAAAATCGTGGCTGGTTTATGTGGGTGCCCTTGGCTGTGAACCATGGTGGCTCAGCAGGACCCTTAAGAGGGGAAAAGTGAATGAGGCGGGAACCTCTCCATGTCTCTTACGGTAAGCCAGAGCTTTTTTTTCTTTATCCCAAAGTCTTGAGAGCCCTACATCAGAAGGAGGTGACATGACCTGTGATACTTACTCTAAATTATGCACGTATAATAGCACACAAGGATCTCATGAAATCTGTTATGTTGGACATTGTACGCTGAAAGATTTGCAAGCTAAAGGGATGGTTTTCATTATCCACTGAGGGTGAGTTTAGCTCTAAACAAAATATACAGGAAAACATGGTTGCTAATGTGATGGAAATTATTACTGTGTAATAATTTATGGATCTTGTTTGTTGACTCTGCTATTGGGAAATTCGCTGTCTAAATATATTGGCTCAATTTAATAAGGGAAAATCAGGCTGACCTAATAGGTGGCTGGAAGAAAAAACAAGCAGACACAGTAAAAAAAAAAAAACTTGAAATAAGCCACTCCTTCACAAATGCATGTGGATTTTTAAAAGTTAATGGGGGAAAAAAAACACAAAAAGAAAGAATTTCAAGCAGATCAAAAGGACTATGTTAGGTAAAAAGGGGGATGGTGCAGTGGAATCAGGCTGTCCTGCACATAATTTTTTTAGAAAGAAGAAGGGAAGGTGTTTCAAGAAAGTAGACCTACCTGTCTTGTACTGAGGGACTAATAAGACTTTAGAAAAATGGATATGAAGTTTGTTGGTTTTAAAATCTTTTGCCAATCATGAACTCTTGCAGAGAAAAATGGCAGGGATCAAACTTCAGACTGACTAAGTACCACTAAGGGACATCATGGTGCTGTGCAGGTCTAGAATAAGCAGGAAACCTGAGGAATTCATGATGAGTAACACNAAAAAAGATGAGCTGTGCTCAGGGAGCAGAAAGGAGGAAATGTAACCATATCTATAACCGCAGCAGCTGCCCCAAGTTATTTCTCATCCGAGGCTCCTGTGAGGGGCAAGTCCGGGCCCTAAATTACGCAAACACCACAGTTCAGATTCAAAACAAGAAGGGGTTATCAGATCTCAGGTGGTGCCTGGTTTTCTGTTTTTCTTTTTAAGTAACAGTCATCTTTTTCTAATGGCTTAGTGTCAAAAGTATGCTTGAAGGAGGGATTTCAATGAAGAAAGCTGGCAGTCGTGCCCAGGTTCCACTGATTCAGTGGAACTGGCTCCGGTCCTTGTGGGACAAGTGGTCCCTTAATTTTAGACAAGTCTACTTCAAACACAATTAGACAAGAGGCTTTTTTTTTTTTTTTTTTTTTTTCTTTTTTGGCTTACATGCTGAGTGAGACACATTACTTGTAATCATTATATGGTAGTTTATTGATTGCGGCTTTTCAGTATTCACTGTAGATAGGCTTGTTTTAACAGAACTGTCAAGAGATGTGTCTGGTTAACAAACAATTACCAATTGAAGGTATAACAGCAAGCACAGGGATTTTGTCAGGATGTATATAAATGTGCAGGGAATTTCGACAGAACACGAACAGGATTTTCTTTCAAATTCTTCTCTGGTATTTTTCAAGAGATGTTGCAAAAGTCTGTTTTCATGGGATTTTGAGAGCAGTTCAATATTTCATTTTCATCTCTGCTTCCTATAATTTAATATTTGAAAAGATCAGACAAATGGAAATTATTCACAGGAATTGCATATATGGAAAATCTATAAGAGCCCACACGATGGATTACAGCGGCCCATTGCTTATAATATAATGTTGCCGTGAAAATGTATTCCGGTTATTAGGAAAGCTGGAAGTGAGTCAATTATTTGAATAAACAAAGACCTGGTTGCCCCGTAGTTTAGTGCATCCCTGAGACGTCTGCAGGCTCCTTTCCCACGCCCGCTGTCTCATTCCTAAACTAGCAGAGGCTGTTGTGCAAGGCAACCTGACAACTCCTAGTAAACAGGTAGCTTAATGCACTCTTCTGAGGCAATCCCTGCACACCGGGTACCTTTGCACATTTGGGGTAGGCCCAGGGAATCTGCAGCATCTTTTGTGTATCAGAGGAGGGAGAAGAGGTTTTGCAGCTTGCGGAAAGGGAAGGAACAGCTTATCAGGCCACAGGAAGGTTCCTGTGGTCGCTCCAAAGGGGACACGTGTCCTGAGCGCATGGACGAGCTGGGATACAGCAGTTTGGTGTGTCAGACACTAGAAGAATGTGCGAAGGTATAAGAAGGCGCCAGCTTTAGCTTTTCCCCAAAGACCGTGTTTTGTGTCTAAAAGATGTAAGCAAAAAGAAGTAACTCGGCCTCACAACTGACGATGTAGTTCCCAGCCTTGCTAGGAAGCAGTATCCCTACATGGAAACTTTTAGGTAATTGACAGGGTTAAAGAGAAACAATACCTGAAAGAAACAAATCCCATACATCTGAATTCAGGTTCTTGTGTTGGGACAAAATATGCATATTTGAGTTTCCTAAGGATGAAAGCCTACATTTACAAAAGCAACTAATGTTTGTTGCCTCCATTAAGGTCTCAGACCGGGCATCCAAAACCACATAAAACTGTTGGCCAACAGGTTTACATTTACCCTGGGAGCCAAGGTAAGTCTCACGACATTTCTGCTCATTAATTCCCCTGTTTTAATGTGTTTGGCTTTTGCAAGTTATGACACAGTAAATACATTTATGTCACTTAGCAACCTCAGCTGTTTCTAAAGGAATGTCTTTTGTTCTTGGAAATCTATTATAAATGCAGGTTACAAAACGATTATTGGGGAACCTAAACTCATCATATTTGCGTGGTGTGCTGGCCTCTCCCCATTCTGCATTTAAAGTGTGAACAGGAAATTAATTTATTTTGCACAAGCATCCTTCATTGACACTATTGTGTTGCATATTTAATAGACACGACAGAAGTTTCTGTCGAAAACCGAAGACGTGAGAAATGCCTGGAAAAAGAAAGGACGAGGAAGGACTTCCTAGTCACTGGGTTCACCCAGTTCAAAGTCCTCTTACTGTTTTGTAAACAACACTATAAATACTTTACCACTGCGACGCAACACTACATAGTCTCTGTCATGAATTTATCAATCTGATTTACTTTAATACACAATGCTGAAGCCTGAGATCACAGATCATGCGGCTCTGGCATAAGGAAATGTAAACACCTGCGCAAATGAAATATTATTTCTCATCTCACATCGATTGGGTTACTGGATTTCTGTAACAGGTTGGAACATGTGCATGATCCTGAACACATACATGTAGCGGAAGGACTGAGATTACACTGGATTGCGGATTTCAAAGGATTTAAGCGTTTTCCTTCTTTGTCCTTAATAGGTTTAAAGCTCAGAAGTCACATCCAGTTGTCCACCTTGTCAGGATCAGTACAAAAGGTAAGATATATAAATTGACCTTTATATTCTGAAAATGAAACGTATCCTCAGGAAACGCTATAAAATTATGTCAAAATTATATAGATGGTCACATAATTAATACAATTAGTACTTGTTTATGAAACTCAGACATCGTCCTCTGCTAGGGATATCTGAAAGTCAAGTATTACTAAAAATACCTTAAAGACTGTTTTCTAAAAATGTGAACAGATAAAGTGAGAGCGCAGATGAACAATAATAATATAAAGGAACCAATTATTGTTGGCAACTGTAACATCTCGCTAATAGAATGATTTAGGCAACAACTTGCAGTGGGAATTTTGGCAATCCCAGAACAGAAGCAGACGATACAGAGAAATGTATCGGGGAAAAAAAAAACCCAAAAGAATCGTGTCAATGCTCATTGTCAAACTACGGCTCAGAAAAATATTGTCCATGGTCAGAAAAATCTTGTCAACAGTTTTGCAACTCTTTTCATCCTTTTATTTCTGAAAGAATCTGCCCCTATCCTTAATGGTTTGGGTTTGTTTGGTTGGTTTTTTTATTTGAAATTATTGTGGTAAGCTGCTAAAGTAAAAGCAGTGCTGCAGAACTCATCACCCGCAGTAGAAGACAAAGTATGATAACTAGTCTGCGATTCTCCCAATTTCAATGAGAATACCTTGCTATAACTAACTCGGGACTCGGCAAATGACCTGATGGCTACAACTGAAGAAGCCTCAGCCTCTTCCTGGCAGCCAACCCTGCTGCTTACGCTCACAAACTCTGCATCGGGCACCCGCATGTACGACAGCCACTTTACTGCAGAACCCACTCTTGAAGTTGTTTTCATTTCTACCGACAGGCGCTAGCAAACAACTGACAGTTCATAAACCACTATAGTGATTTCTGCTGGGAACATCTGATGGTGGCTGCAGACAGTTTAGACCTGCTCCTGGAACTAACTGATTGGGGTTTAACTCCAGAAAGGACTTTGGGTGCTGACATGCTGAGATCCTCTCCACAGATGTGAGCACAATGAAAAATTCGCACCGAGCTCACTTTGACGTATTTTTTTCCCACATAAAGAAACCTTTGAGGGAGAACTTCACACCTGACATAGGATATACATTTAAGCTTTTTTCTTGTCTTTCACTCATACTATGAAGAAAACAGTTAGAATACCAAAGTAATGGCTGAGGTTCTCGATTCCTCTAGGAGGACATAATCTGAAATGCCCTTCTTCTGATAACTCCTTAAGATACACAAATCTATGACATGAATTTTGTTGAGGTGGTAAAACTATTAACCCTGATTAGTTGCATTCAGTGTAAATATTTTCAGTAGGTTTAGCCCTGAAATCTTCAGCAGATACTTGCTCAGTCGATTGTCAGTCAGTCATCACTGAAGTTTTGCATTAAAAAAGATCTGAGGACATCAGGATTCTGCTAATGACTGCGCCCTGAGCTCCCTATCTGTGGCACTGATCTGCTCCATCCTGCAAACTTTTCCCAGCGCTGCTGCTGGTTAGGGATGCAATGAAGCGCAATTTGTGATTATCATTGCTGGGCTCATGAAAGCCCCAGGTGTAGATGTAATCACAGGCAGCACTGAGCTTTTGCTGGTAGAGCTTATTTTGCTTTTGTGGGAGGAGAAGAAAAGGCTGGAATAGGCTGTACTGGTTTATTGCAGTTTTGCTTGTACAGAATACCAGATTACCTACTCAGAAGTGCTCTGAATATAGATCTCCCTCGGAGTTGAAGTAGATCCATCCACTGCATCCATGTAGGCCTGCGTTTATTCCACTTGAAAAGATACTGCATAATTAGGGAACAACGGTAGAAGTGTTCGTTTCCTTAAAAATGTTTTGGCATGGGGAAGCAAGATCCCACTTTTTCATTACCTGTAGAACAATGTGATCTGAGTTTTAACGGCCAGTTAACAAGAAGGTGCTGAAAATAAGAAAGTATTACGTTAAATATATACAAATAAATAATATGCAGTTAGGTAGGAAATGTAGTAATGGACTTGCATACCTAGGCTGGAGGTACCAGTAACATGTTCAGGTGACAGGCACGTTCACAAACACGTGCACACACGCGCAGGGTCTCTCATTTTGTACAGCAAGTGAAAGTAGATCAGGAAAACATGGGCAAACAGACCAAAGGACATGCCCTCTCCTTTGCCAACCGCTCACTGATCAGTCAAGGGCATGGAGCCGATGGCACTTACGCGTGTGAGCAGTATCTCACCAGCAGTTCCCTGGCAGTGGCGACTACATGCCCAGCTACGTAAATGAGCATCTTCTGGACAGTGTTTTGACATCCAGAAAATGTCGTTTAAGGCTCGTCACAGAATCTTCAGCACTTGCTTAGAGGACGCGGTGATGGATGTGAGGGAAGGAATGGGACTGGGAGAGGTAGAGGAAGAGACAGGACAGAGCGATGAAGTAAACCGCCGGCAGGCAGAAAACCCGAGGGAGCGCCCACACAGCTTTGCTTCACGTCTGCTAATTCTAGCGATGGAAAATAAGACCCCAAAGGCGTTTCTCCGCCGAGGAATTAAATATTTTCAGGGCGCTGCCGCCTGCGAGGACACGGCCGGCGTTCCCCGCGGAGGAGCCGCGGTGGCCGGGGGCGAGGCGGCGGCGGGGCGGTGCAGGTGGGACCGGGCGCTGCCCG
>VZSZ01003868.1:4374-44961 GCA_013398815.1 Ibidorhyncha struthersii
CCCCGACAGCAGGATGAGGCAATCGGCACCTCCGGGGACGAGGTTGTTATAACGATTTTATTACAAAGTTCCAATCACCATGTACAGTTTTTTACAATGTCACTTCTCAGGGGCTCGGCTGTACTGCTTGGGTTAGGGAGGGATTTTTTTGTTGTTGGGTCTTTTTTTGGTTATTTTTTTAAAGAACAGCACCATTAAAGTTGGGTTTGGGACACACCTACGAAAAACAGCTCAATCAACTAACATAGAGGGGAGAGGACAATTCATACCAGAGAGAGGGGCAAGGGGACGGGGAGAGCACAAGGGAGAGACGGAGAGGTGAGGGCAGCCCGATGGTAGTCCTCCTCCTGGCTGAAGAGAGGGAGGGAGGGAACATCCACCTGTCACAGGCGGGTGACCCCCCTGATACGCACAGCCAGCACCACCTAAGGCTGTTGGTGCTTGAGGTGGGAGGTGGGAAACCCACCCGGAAAGGTCTCACCCCCAGGAGGAAGAGCTTGGCTGCACCGTGGTCTTTCAGAGGTTGTCAGCAGTTAAGACTTTGTCTCGGCCCCATCAGGGCACTCGCATGGGAAACCAGGATGGGCCAGGGGCGAAGGGGACAGTTTCCTTATTGCTTCCTTAAAGTCATTTAGTCAGCAGGGGTGGTAGGAAAGGAAAGAAGGGTGAGAAGGAGAAGAAAAGAGCCCCGAGAACCCCATCCACTGCCTGATGCATACGTTGGGAAGAACACCATGCAAAAAGATTTGCCTGCTAGCTAGTGCCGTGTATAAAGTAACAATACGGTAACAGTTCTGGCCTGGTTATTAGAGAATATATCACCATGAAGCACAAGCGAAGTCTCCAAACGCCAACGACTCCCTGCTGAAAGTGCATCTCAAGGAGTTTGCTTAAGAGAAGGATTCACTGCGTAAAACAAGGCACCACAAGAAGGTTGGATACTGGGTCGGGCGTGAGGACACGCTGGAGAATCCACGAGCGGCGGAAGAGAGACCTAGTTTTAAATAATGTCTGTTGGTGCAGAAGCCCCCTTAGATAGGCTCGGGTTTTAGCTTGTCTGCTAGAAAGTCGCTGACAAAGGCTTCCACGATCTCAGGCGTGATCTCCTCCACATCCATCACGTACTTGGCCCGGGCCGACATGTCCAGGATGGTGAGTAGAGGCGCAGCCTCGGGCAGGTTGGTGTAATCCCGCAGGGAGTCAGTCATGTCGTCCTGGAGGCCAAAATGAGAGGGAGAGAGGAGCCATCAGCACAGCCGGGACAACCAGGAGCACTTTGCTGCTTTCCACACTGTGATCCAGCCCACAAATATCTCGCGAGTGCTTGGGCCTTGCACCAGCATTGCGGGATCACGAGCGCAGCAGGCAGCACCCGCCTTGCTGCCTACTCTGCATCAAAACCAAACCGGACTGCTCTGTCCCAGGCTGGGATGGGACTATGCGCTCCTCCAACCCTTTCCACACAGGGCACAGCTCCCAGTACCCCCAGACTAACCCACCACCCTGGAGCCTCTGGGGCCAGAGCAATTTCGGCATCCACAGCTCAGGAGCTGGGAACACGTGCCGAGCGTAGGGACTTGCCAGCCCTCTACCTGCACAGCCATGGCCTTGCCACTCACTGGGGCGGATGCCGAAGGGATCTGGAGCAAACTAGAAAATGGGAATGGGATGAAGACCCGTGCTTTGAGCCAACCCCAAAACCCCACCGGCAGGACCAAGTACAACAGCCGCAGGGCTCCGTAGCCACGAGCAGCTCACCAGGGGAAGAGGGCTGCCTTCCCTTCGGCCAGGCACAGCACAGCTCTGGGCAAAGGGGAAAAAGCAATCTGTCTCTGCTGGGGCTGTGCAATGCAAAAGCTGGTGCTGGGGCGATACACCTCCCACTCCCGGCCAAGCCCACAATGCGTGGCAGCCGAAATGGGGCGTTCCTCCGAGCCCCTTCCCAAGGGCAGTAATAGAAATCAATCCATCTGGTTAGCGGCTGGTGGCTCTGCAGTAGCGGCGGCCGGCTGGGTAACTCCTGTCGCGCCTCCCCTTCCATTGCAGGGGTTTCTGGCGCAGCCGGACCACGTGGCAGGGAAGGGTGAGCGGGGCTGGGCCCGCTGCCTCAGGGCTGGGGCGCTCGGCAGCCCCCGACCCTTCCCGCTTCCCAGCCCAGGTGTCAGGATGCCTCGTCCTTTATCCCATCGCCGCAAAGGGAGCAAGAAACGTTTTTAATCAATGCAAAACCAGCCCAGACGGCGCTGGGAGAGGAATGGGAGGCGCCTGCTCTGGCCGTGGCCGAGCTGCTTTGTGCATGGGGGCTGGCAGAGACCTGGGGCCAGCGCTCCCAGCTATTGAGGTGACGGATGAATGGGACGTGCTGGATGCTCCCCATTCTTCGGTCCAGCCGCCGCAGGGACGTCGGGAGCCGGATGAATAGCTGCAATGTTTCAGGGAGGAAAACGCTTCACAGGCTCTGGGGGAGGGGGGCAGGTCCTGGACCCTCCCAAACCAGCCTTTCCAACAAGGGGCTTATTCAGGGGCACAGGGCTGAGCTGGGATGCTCAGAGACCCGTTAAGGCGGTGGGAGCGGGAATGCCTGCCTGGAAGGGCCTGATGGGGCTGTGGGAGGTGGTGGTGGGGGCTTGCCTGGCAAGGGGGGGGCCAGGGTGCAGCGCTGGGGACCCTTTTGTGCGCAGGGCGGCTCCGTAGGGCCCCGCTTGCAGCACACTGCGGCTGTGACGTGAGCATGGAGGGACGGAGCAGGCGCACGGACACGCAGCTTCTGCCACCTGCCCAGGCAACGCCTTGGAAGGGAACCGCAGGTTAGGGGGGGCGCTGGGAGCTTTTTCAACCCTTACACAAAACCTTCCTCGTTTTCAAGCCTGCAGCAGGGAAAAATGCCTGGGCAGGGTGAAAGGGAGGCCAGAAGCCCCATTTTTCTCAATTCCCATTTTCTCCAGCAGATCCCCGGACTCCACACACTGCAGCCTGCGCGTGCCCCAGACACCATTCCAGCCACCAACAGCGTGGCCGGTTCAGGAAACTGCCCTCGTTTCACAGACGAGCGCTGCAGTGACGTGCCCAGCTAAGCCCCAGGGCAGGACAGAGCAGAGCTGGGCCAGCAGTGGGAGCACAGCCACATGCCACCCCGCTGCTCCCCGAACAGCCCCTGCCCGCTCCCAGGGGCGTTTTTGTCCAACATCACCCGCACAGCACAGAAACAGGCCCAGCCCGTGGGACCGGGGATACCTCCTGCAGGCACCCCTTAGGGAAGAGGCTGGAGCACCAGTCTCTGTCCTCCTCCCGGGGTGGGAAGGAAGGCAGCAGCACCTCAGTGAGGAAGGCAGCACTGGCTGGGCCTGGCTGAAACCCAAACCCCGGCTCCTCTCCCCCTGGCCAGCCAGCTTTTCTACCTGCGCAGCCTCAGGGCTCGAGGTGGCAGCTGGCCCCCCTCCCACCTCCCCCAGCCCCAGCCGCTCCCTTGCCCGCCATCAGGCTTTTCCACCTCTGAGAAAATGCAGCTGGGACCCCTTTGCCAAGTAATATGCACCAGGGACAGAGCCAGTACTTGGGTCTGGTTTTGCTCCATGGTCCCCAACTAGCTGCAGTAGCTCCATGCCTCAGTTTACCCACCTGAACAACAGTGACAGTAGTACCTAACCCAGCTCAGTCCTTGTACGAAGACACAGCAGGATGCAGCCCTGCGCTCTCCTCCCGCTTACCTCGCCAGCCACAAAGAAGAGCAGCGGTGCCTCCTCGTCTTTGGCTTTGTACTTGGCGATGATTTTTTCAGCTATGGGCTGAATCAGTTGTTTCGCTGCCTCTGACTCTCCGTCATCCTCTGAATCTGCAGGGCATAGAAGTGGGGACACAAAACAAAAGAGGCAAGGCAAAAAGGAGGTTAGGATCAAACAGATGCAAACCGGCCAGGCACAGGCAGCTCTATCCCACAGCACCACCATGGAGGAAACCAGAGCCCGGATGCACAGCACGAACTTCAAAGCCGTGTGGCTCTGTAGCAATTAGGGAGCAGCTGAAATGCGCTTTTCATGTGAGACAAGGAAACACGCAACAGAAGAGCAGCTCCTGCTCCCTAAATACTTCACCACTCACTCCCCTGGTGCCGCTGGTGAAGCGCAGGGACAAACGGGCGCAAAAAAGCCGCTTTGCAGTCTGAGAAGTGTCGGCATGTTTTGAAGACCAAACGAACACACTGATCTGAAGCTGCCTGCCACCCCTGCCCGCCACCCACCATCCCTCCGCCTTGGGACGGCTGCTCGGCAGCTTTTCTGCTCCAGTCTCCACAGCAGCAGCACTGTGAAGGCAGCTTTGATTTGACAGAGGTAGAGTAGAAAGAGATGGCAACATCAATCAAACACCAGCCACCACAGAAGTTCAAATACTGAGCTGGAAAGAGGAGAGACTGCGTCCTTGAGCAGCATCAAGATGAAACGATTTCAATTTGGGGACAACTTTTAGCATTAAAAATAAAAAAAAGTGAGAAGGCAGAAGAGAGAGCCCTGGTCTCCTACAGCTTGTGCAGCTCTTGTGGTCCCTGATGTAACCACCCGATGCGACTGGTCCAGTACGTACTGGCACAGGCACTGCCCACACCCGAAGCGCTCTCTGCACTTGCTCTGCACTTCCCTGACTCTCTGGCTTCTCCAAGCAAAGCACGGGATGCCAGAGATGCTGCACACTGCATTTTAGGGTCTGTCCTGCTTGTGTGAAAGTGATAAATACGTAGAGTTGTGGGGTGTCTGCAGGGATTGATTTTTCTACAAACAAGCGCTGCTGGCAGCACTCCAGGCAGCCCTGCACACTCTGGCTAACCTAGCTCTAAACTCTCCGGGGGCGGATGTAGAGCGGTCAGGATTTATTCACAACCGGCTCTTGCTAAGCCTGCCTTCTCCTGGTGCTGCTGCTGCTCATGCAGCACAGGCACAGGTCTGCTGGGGGGGTGTCCCAGCAGGACACGGGCCAACCAGGAGCCCCCATCCCTGATGCCTGTCTCGGTGCAGCACCAGCTTCGTCTCAGCCCCAGCGTATCGCTGGCAGATTTCACCGAGACCAGGCATCCCCTCAAGCGCCAAGTAAGAGCCCCAGCTGCCGGCCCCAGAGCACTCTCCCGACAAACTGCTTGCGACAAGTTGGTAGAAAAACTTTGCTCAGAGAAAGATAAAAATAACTCTTTCCAGAGGCCTGCAACGCCGGCCCCAATCAATCATGCTCAGCGTGGCCAGCTGGTCCTCCCCGCACGAGGAGAGTATTTTTGGCTCTGCATTCACATCCCCTGCTGGGCTACGCTGAATAAATAATCAGGGTCAAAAGGAAATCTGGAAGGGAAGAAGGGAAAGAGTGAGAGCCACGTTATCAGTGCTGCAGAGAAGGGTGTGCTGCTCACAAAGGGTGTGCGAGGAAGCGGGACATGAGCCCTGCCCTGGGCCAGGCCCCCTGCATGATCCCAGCAGGCTCAGGGCAAGGGGGGCTTCTTCAGCAAACCCCCACCACAGCTCCAAGAGCGTTCAAGGGATAGCTGCACTCCCCAGAGAGCCCAGGACCCCTCGGCTCGCTCCCCAGGATGCTGTGTGCACCCCCTCTGCTGTCCCCTCTGCTTCCCCCTGGCTCAGCCTGCAGCACAGTTCATCCTGCTGGCAGGGAAGGGAAGAGGAACAAGCCAGCTGCACTTCAGATTGAGCTCTAGGGCTGTTTCCAACCACGGCGGAGCTTCATGTGTGGGTTAGCAGTGTAAGAGGTATAGGAGCTTTTGGGGAAAAGCCTGCCCTGTCATGCAGCCAGTGCCCCACAGGGGGAATACCCAAGGACCAGCAGAGCACGAAAGAGGCTTCTCTGACTGTCAGCCCCACTCAGCCGACGGATTCAAGCCCCGAGCTGTCTCCCAGAGACGCTTCCTCTGTCTCCTCTGGAACGTCACGTGTGCCTGAAGTCCCTGCTCCAGAAAGGTTTTTCCCATCTTCACCACCACTGTCCGTGACAGTGTATTTCTCGTACTCCCCAACACCTAATCAACATTCCTCTCCACAGCTGCCACTAAAGCATCTCTGATATGACAGCTCCTCTCCCCTGCAAATCGCTACTCCATTGCATCCCTCAGGTCACTAGGCTGGAGCTGCAGGAGACCCACGGGCATGGGCAGGCTCTGGCAAACCCCTGCAAGCTGCAGCAGCCCATTTCTCTGGTATGGACAAGGCTCCAGGTCTGTCAGCCCCCCTGAACCCCTCAAGGGGACTCCACAGGGAACTCTCTCTCCCCATGGCTTCTCCAGGTACCAGAGTACATGGCGCTGCTCTCAACAATGGAAACAGGTTGATGTCCCTTCCCATGGACACTGTCACCAGTGGAGGCAGGTTCTCGGCCCCATGGCCAGCTCTAGCTGAGCTGGCGGGTAGCCCAGCCCTCTTCCCGAGCACAGGCTCTGCTTTCAAAGCAGCAATGCTCCATACCTACAAAGAGAACAAGGCAGGGGCCCTCATTCAGCTGCACAGCGTTGGAGTCCGTCAGCTCCAGCACGGGCTTGGGGTGCCAGGGGAACTCGCGGCATTCGACGTCGTTCAGCACCTCCACCCGCCCCTGCCGCGTGATCACGTCTCCCTTGGAGTCCAGGACAATGAGAGTTGGGATGCCTGCGATGGAAGAAAAATAGGAGGGATCAGCCAAAGCGCGAACCGGCCAGCGACAGGGCGTGGGGAGAAAGGCCTTTTCCTATCGCCTCCGGCTCTGGCAGGAGCCCAGTGAGCACACTGTGTCTCCGCAGCTCATGCATGGTGTGGGAATCGGGGTCCCTGGATCCTGTTTCCGTCCTAGCAGAGGGCTGTAATTCAGCAGCCAGAGCAGGAAGCTGGGAGACAGGCTCTGGCATTGCCTGCCTTTCCCATCCCGAGCGCAGGCAGGGATCACCACCATCTGGTGCTCCTGGATGAAAACCCCACCCCACCATGCAGGGACCCTCCTTGCAAGCTCCCTCTTGCAAAGTGCCAGACAGAGGTGCCTCCTGGGCACAGGGCAAAGCAGCGCTGCCACGCAGGCACCACCGCCCTGGCGCTGAGACATGGCTTCCACTGGAAGAGCCCAGTCCCCAGTTCGCAGGAACACACGCAAACCTTTTTGCAGGGCGGACCACAGACAACAGCGGCCAGGAAGCAGGGTGTGTTCCTTCCCAGAAGGAACGCCATGTATTTTAGCAGCCACAAACTCCTCCATAAACCCCCACACCCCTCCACCACTCAGCGGTAGTCACCCAGCCATTTCCAGAGCACAGGGACATATCTAATGAGTCATGAATATTATTACCTGGTTCATACACCGTTTCACACCACCCGAGCCTGGCGAGGCACCCGACACTGAGGTGGGGGAAAGGCCCCTGGACTGAGCGGTAGCTGCACAGCAGTAATGAAGCTGTGCAGCAACGTCCAGAGTCTACTGGATCGTGTCACTGGGCAGGATGGGGCTCAGGGGACATCCGATGAGTTTCTGGCCCTTGGGACAAAGCCTCATTTTGTCCCAAGCTATGGGGCTGGTAAGCCCCGTCCTAAAGGAGAAGCCTTTATAAGGGAGGTGAACACACTTGCAGCAGAGATTTAGCACGAGTCACCTACTCAAATGTGGCCAGGCTGGCAGTGGGGCAGGGTGGACACCAGCTGGTGACCGTCCCATCTCAGAAGGCACCAGCGAGGCTTTCTCGCCACAAAACAGTCATGGGCTAGTCAACAGGAGCAGCTCATGTTGGTGACTTCCATCTGGAAAGCACACCATTCCTCTCTCATCATGGAGACAAAGAAACATCCCAGAAGAAAGGAAGAGGGGAGAATTTGGGATCAGGCCCCAAGAGATGAGTGAAGCGACCACCATTAGTGCCAGGCGCTGCTGTCTGCTTCTCATCATCCAGACTTCGATCTGCTCACTATCCAGCATTTCCTCCTTCACCCAGCAACACCCCCCAAACCACAACCGGCAAAGCAAGGCAATTCAAATACTCCTGCCCTCATCCAAAGGTTCATTTTAAGCTCATTTGTTAGAAATACCCTGAAAAGCCATTCTCTGAGCAGGGGGTACCCAGCGTGCTTGCCTCTGCCAGACTCCTGCCACTGTGCTCCCGTGTTTGTACAACAGTGGGTTACTCACAAGCCCTCTGAATTCTAGGCATTTCTCTAGGAAATACACGGCCGTCTGTCTGTCCCACGCCTGCCTGCAGGTCCGGGCGAGCAGCCACATTCCCCTCATTCCAGCCCAGCAGCGGCCGCTCGCATTCCTGCCCGTGTGCAGGGGCTGCAAGCACCGGGCTGGTGCAAGAACAGCAGCGCAGGAACGCCGTGATGGCTGGGCTTGCAATTCCTAAGGGTATGCCAAGAAAACCATTTTGTATCACAAAAAGGCTTATTCATTACCTGCTGGTATTCAAAATAGCTCCAGGGCAGGGCTGGGTTAAGCAGACTGGATGGAATTGGGAAATCTCACTCTGGCCCTACCCTGCAAGGCACAAACTACTACTGAAGCCAGGAGCAGCACACGGTGATCAGCATACCACGATTTGGATCTTTATCCATTTATGATTCCCAGCCCCATCCCAAACACCTGCTTTTCCGTCCTCTCCAGACCCGCATTATACATGAGGGACGGGCTGGAAACGTGGGTTCAGCTCAGTACCCCGTCGCCAGTCAGCCTGAACAATGCAGCATACCAAGGCAGAGATTTAAAACGAGCTTTGCTGATCTGGAAAAATTAAGGGCCTGATTTAGACGCAGATTTTTGTGAGTGTGATCCCACAGCTATCAGGGACTTCATCCACTGTTCAAAGCATTTCGACTTTACCTGGTTTGCGTATGCAGACACACACACCCCAAAGCACCTGGCCACTAAAACCTCTAACTGCAAATACAAAACTGACTCAGAAAACAAAAAGGCTTTATGATAATTCATCCTGGGTTTAGCATGTTCGGAAAATACAAGTAACACATCAGAAAACTTGGGGCTGGGTTTGCCGTGACACACGCTGGGTCAATCCCTGCACCTTTTACCCTGCATCAGAGGTTTCTCACCAGCCACAAAGCTCTGGTTTCCTTTCCAGACCTGCCTGGTAAAGGCTGAGACTGCTGCAACCCATCTGCTCCCAGTGCCAAGCATCACTGCCCTGTCTCCTCAGCTCCTTCCTGCGCATCCCTGGTGGGTCCCTGGGGTTAGGACACAGCCTTACCAGGCTCTCAGTGGCATCCCACAGTATCAGCCTTGTCTTCCCAGGTGAAGTGCGTTACTGCTCCCCTAGCAAACACGTCCTCTTTGCACTAGACACAGACCAGCAAGACCAGGGGAACCGCCCTTAACCTTATTCACACCCACTAACCCCAATATTTCCCCCACAGTTCCCCTTTCCCTACTCATCCCAGTCACTATTTGTTATTTTAGTGCCTTTTGGGGGCTCTGGTAATTGCCATGAGTCATAACACCAGAATTTACCTATCGAGAAGAATTACAGATCAGACACTCTGCAATGAATATTGTATAAGCCTGGATAAGAATTAGCATAGACGGGCTCAGTTTGATTTTATGCATTAGAAAATGGATTCAGTCCCCGCGGGGCCAGTATTTTATGAAAACACAGGGGCCAAATGATTTGGTACCAAACCTGACAATACATTTGCTTACTTATATACTAACCCATATCTGACATGGAAATCTCATCTGCATTAAGTCTGTAGGGTGAGTAATCAAAATCACTGTGAAGCAAACACTCAGAATACACCAACCATGGGTGGGTTTTATTACTGTTTTTTCACCTTTTCAGATGAAAGCTCCAGAAATCTGGTACAAGAAAGCTCCCGTAACAGTGACTCCCAGGCTGCTCCCACCAGCCGTGCTGCAAGAGTGACCTGTGGATGTCTGGGCTAAAGCACAGGGCAGGGGGGAAACAACAGTTTTTGGAAGTTCCCCCAAGGGACTGCAAGTCCTAAAAAGACACCATGGAGTCCACAGGGAATATTCAGGAACCTAAAATCTCTCATAAGATGTACAACAACAGGGGGCAATTCCCGTCTGAGCGCAACATTTATCACCCCTTCCCATCCCATCCGAAGGCAAGCTAATTGTCAGGGGATTTCACCTAAGGCAGAACCCCGCAGACAGGAAGCTGCACACACAACAGAGAATTATTTCTAAGCAGCCACGACACAAGGCACGACTCTCTCAAGACAGTGCTGCACCCAGAAGCAATTTAATATAGGTGGGTATGGTACAGCCCACTGGCTGCACATGGGTTATGAATGGAGGCATTCAAGTAAACCCAAATAAAGGCCAATAACTCAACTTACATTTTTACACTGAGTTTTTGAATGCTGTAGGGGCCAACACAGGACTAAAACAACAAGAGATTTGACTCTCTTGCTGCTTTCTACTACTCAGGAACTTAGAGCAGCTGGGGAAGACAAGCTCTTCTGTTGTTTCAGCTCCCAGCCTTAAAAACAACAGTGGAAAAACCACCCCATGTGCATGCTGCACTCATAACCCAAGGCACCACCAGGATGGTAATCTGGACACTGAATGGGCTACACACTCTCACTGGTGCATAGGTGCAGCTCTGAAGCGTGCTTCGAAGATGCTTGGCAGCATCAGAGCCATGCACCTGGGAAAAGGCACGTCAGATTACATGGATCCAATTTTTCATTTAGGTGGAATAACCACCAGTGGCAATAAGCTGAGCTCTGCCTGCAGAAAGATTTTGCTACAGCCAGTGTGGCAGCCTGCTGTGAAAGCCTGACTGCAAACAGGCGGGCAACCCCAAGGTCAGCAGGGAGGATCCCAAGCTGCTGCCTGTGCAAGGGCAAGGACAACCTGGAGTCCCTGGGGAGCAGCACAAGGGTTTCCCTCCAGCCCTCTCCCTCGTCTCCCCAGTGCCCCAGCACCCTCCCCACAGCACCGTGTTCCACGTGGGACTGCGATGGGTACGCAGAGCCCAGCCCAGTCTTGTAAAGCCTGTGCAGTGCAGGGGAGAGAAGGGAGGAGGGACGGCGATACTTCCCGCGCAGGGTGCAAATTAGCCTGTCTCCACATTTCAACGTGACTTTGCAGTATCATAGTTCAGCCTTGTGGAGAGGTTCCCACTTTACAGGAAAACCATGATAGATAAGCAGAAGGGTTTGTACTCAAACATGCCCAAATCCCAGGGTCAGCGTCCCTGGGAGAGCAGCTGAAATGCGGGGTAATATGGGAGCCACCCTGGCAGAGGAAGGGGTCAGGGTGCAGAGGAACAGCAAATATTTACATTTTCAGGTCAGCACACAATGAGGAGAGACATTTAAGGAGCCAGTGGCTGGAGTTAGAGCAAAAGCTGTTGTCACCGTTTCCCTGGCTACAGCATGCCTGGTGCTCAAGTATCCATGTCTGGACACCTTATTTACAGAAAGTCCCAGTGAAACTGGCAGCCGTCCGGCAGTGTTCAGCCGAAACTGGCACTGGAGAGGTTTGTGAGCGGGCCGGGGAAAAGACGGATGAATTTGGAAAGCTCTTGCCTCATGGGAAGGTAATTAAGCAGCAAACTGACAGCTATTTAAAGCAGACGCATGGTTATTCTTGGTTTAAGGTCAGGGAACAGAGCTGAGAGACAGCACCTGAGCTCACCCCAGAAGGGGTGTTCGGAGAGGACCCCAAGGAGGGATTATTTCTCCTGTCACTCTCCCCAGGCCCTTGGCCAGCTTTGGCAACATTTCTCCTCCCCTGCAGACTGCATTAACCCTCTGCCAGCCTGTGCCCACCTCTCTGATGCCGCATGGAACTGGATAAGAAACAGGCATGTTGCAGCAAGACCCTTTAACCACAGGGAGAAACTATATGTACGTACAGAAGACCTCCTTGTGAGCTATTCACCTTGCACGTCTCTATGCTGCAGTTTGTCCCTTGCAGAGACAAGATGCCGGTCCCCAGGAGGGCTGCTGTGAGCTTTTATGGTCTTTGGGATGCTTTGAAGCCACCCAGACAGACAGACCCTCTCCCCTGCCCCTCCGAGCAGCCGGGGATGCTGGAATTCTGGCACTGGCACGTACAGTAAAGGCAAAGCTATGGTTTACATCAAACACACACTCTTCTGTAATTCATGTCACTAACATAAACCAGATGCCATCTTCCTCAGTCTCTGCAGAGAACGATAGCCTGCCTTTGCATTACATAAAACAGCAAGAAAATGAAATTTAAACCGTAAAGAAAAAGCAAAATAAATAAATCAGTAATTAGGCAAAAAACATCCAAGCCAAAACCAGCTTCCAAGTTTCCAGGAAGAATTAGGTTGTTTATGGAAGTCCTGTTTCAACTAACAGCCTGCCTGGCAGGTGGTAGGAATGTGAGTTTGTGGAGAGCAGAAACATGAAGCGGCTCTGCCTGGGGCACTGTGCTTTGCTTTGCCATTTTCTTGTTTTAGTTAAACAAGAGGAGACATTGCAAATATTCTACAAAAGGAGCAGAAAGGAGAGCTGTGCATCAGTGCGGCCTTTCCTACCTTGTATGCCATAGAGTCGATTCAGGCGCGACCGTCTGGCCTCGTCAGCGTACGGCACGGCTACCCAGGGCATCTCACTGAAATACTGCTTGAAGGAGTCCTCTGACCTGTGCAAGGGGAACACGGCATGGGATCCAGGGTGCAGCTCCTCCGCCTGCAAGCCTCTTTCCTCTGCTCTGCATTACAAACCTGGCCTGCAAAGGCCTTTATCCCTTCCACTGAAGCCCATCAGTAAGGTTTGCTGGCAGACGCAACCCATGGAGAGCTAGAGCAAATTTAAATCCCCAAGTCCCTCAAGAGGGGGTGCATGGTGCATTTTTTCCTGATAAAATATTTCAAACTCTCTAAGGCATCTGAATGTCAACCCATGGTGACAGCAGCAGCAGCAGCTCGAGCATTTTTCAGACCTCAGACCCATGAGCCACAAAGCAAAATACAAAGCTGCTCCACGGACAGAGCCTGCTCTCAGCCCACCACTCCCTCGCTAACCCCCCTTTGCTGCTGGGCGGAAGATGAAGGACTCGGGCAGCCTTTCTGACACCAGAGCCAAACTGCTCTACCCCAAATCAAATTTCCTCCTCAAATCAAACCGGCAATGCTCATAGCTTCCCGGCTTGGGGGCAGCCAGCTCTGCCTGCACAGAGTGTTAATGCTTCCTTACCTGTCTGCACTAACGAAGAGTATCTCAAACTTCTGTCCTGCCTCCTTGATTTTCCGGTAGGACTCCACCAGGACCCTTGTGAGGCTTCGGCACGGCGGGCACTGCAAAACACAACACATGCCTAAGGAGATCGTCTCCTCCACAGGGTCAGATGCACACCCAGCAGGTCCAGATGACCTAGTGGCCATGAAAAGACAGATGTGACCTCATCTTTTCTGGAGTGCCGGGCAGCAGCCCTGAACGTGGCTGGGGCTTATGGCCCATAAGTTGCCAACAAAACCGCCTCCATTTTTAAATCTTACATCTTAAAAATTAAAAATTTTAAAATTTTTAAAATCTGACCATTCTTCCCCTTTGGAAGGGCCAGCTGAGGATGACAGGCCACTGCAATGCTGCAGCTTCTTCCAGAATAGTCAGAGCATCTTAACTGGTTCAACCCCAACCAGCCAGAGGTCTTTGCTGTCCCACAGAGCTTTGCAGCAAGAGCTGCAGGGGCATCCCCAGAGCACCTCCCGAACTCGCTCTCACTGCTCTGCAAAGCACCTATTACTCACCCAGTGCGCGGAGAAGTAGACCCCAACGTGCGAGCCCTCCAGGGCAGTGCTGTCTAGTGTCTGGCCGTTGTTCCTTAGCAGAGGCCCAGCAACAACTTCACTGAAGGGTTTTGGCCCCCAGGGGAACTCCAGACCTGGACAGGGGTCAGGATGAGGGTGGAAAGAATACACAAAACAGCAAGATGCTCATGCAGAATTTACAGTTTCAAAAAGTTCCACCAAAAAACCCATCTCACCTTCTGAAAGGGTATGTGGGAGCCAGGAAAGCTAAGCTCCGCACCAGAGCCAGGGCCACCTCTTTCTCACAGGTAGGCTGCACCCTCGCCTGAGTTGCAGCACCTCTGGCTTGGCAAAGCCTGCTCGGGGTTTGTGCCAATGAGGCACCTTTTCCTTCTCAAGAGCATTTGTTTTAACAACAGAGGGCAAGGTGGTACGTGCTCAGGAATGCAGTCAGACTATTTGCCTTATACTGGTACTAACCATGTATTTTTAAGTTTATTTATTTATTTATAAAACCTTATATATATGTAAAAGACGGTTTACATATATATATATAAAACCTATATATAAACTAAACTTAGACTAACCCTCTGCACCCCAAAGCAAGCATGTGTGCATACACACGAACACATGCTCTGAATCATCTGCTGCCAGCTCCCACAGCAATCAATCTATGTATTCAGCCAGAGAGGAGCAAACATCACAGATGGCTCAGGCCACAGTGTCTACTTGCTGCACAGTTCCTGCCACCTGAATTAAAGTCTCAGTTACTGCGCTCGGTATCTACTGCACAAAGAAACAAAATGGTCAGCAATACATGTGCATGGACACTCCAGCAGTTGAATGATGGGTCTGAAGAGTCTATGAGTAAGGGCACATGTTTTGCTCATTTTGGTTTTTGCAAATTGGAAGAAGATGGATTTAACATCAACCCCCAGTACAGTAAATCTCAGAAATGGAGAACAGTAGCATTTTTCTGTTGCATTTGTAAATAATGGGGAATTCATTTATCCTAAAAGAATGTGATGTCACTGATGAAGTCCCACTCAGCATTTTAGAAGGATTCTGCTCCCAAGGTCTGGCAAGTCTGGGCTCTCGCTCTGTCTGTCCATGTGCCTCCATCAGGGAAAAATCCAAACTTAATGTTTCAGTTAGTCTAACTTTTTCCTCATTAGCACTTCAGACAAAAATCCTGGAGGGGAAATCTTTGTTCTTTTCAACAAGTAAAATCAAAACACGAGATCTGGCAGGAATGATGCAGAAAATTTTATGCTGAATATAATACAGTGCCGTGATTAGTTAAGTATGACAATGTTGTTTGTCCCCTCCCCAGCAATTAGGAATGAACTGAAATGCAAAGGCAGCCGTATGCCTGTGTTTCTATGGCATACAGGACTCCAGGTCTCACCTTCTGGGTCATCTCGGATTACCAGGAGCCCATTCCTGCAAACCACCTTCCCGGTGGAGGCATCGATAAATATCAGGGAAGGAATGTTGGAGACTCTGTACTTGTTCCACAGCTTCATCTGTAAAAGAGATTGGGTGGGGAGAGGAGAAAGGTAAACTTAGCAGCAGCATGAGGCAGATTTGGGGGGGTTAGCATCCTTCAGAACAGAGGTCAGAGCTAAGCCCAGAAAGAGTTGGTGCTCCAGTAACACGTACGAAGGCACGTGAGGGCATCTCTCCAGAGCTGCTGGGCCAACCTGGACCTCCAGTGCCCACAGAGACATGATCTGTCAACACTATCCCCTCGGTACTGTGGGTGAGACCAGCATTCGTCTCATGCCTATTGCGTGCTTGCCCATGAGCACAGGTAAAGCTTCTCCTCCTGCTGCATTTGCCTCTTTGCAAGTAAAATGGGGATAATATTTACCATACTTTGAGGTCTTTGTTTAGAAGACATGGTAAGCACAAATACTTTTAATGCCACTGCTCTGAAGCAATTTGTAATACTTCCCTGGCTGCTTCCTCCCCTCCCATTTCAATGTTCATTAAACAAACCAGCAAGCCCTGCCAAGACACAGCCACACTGAAAACAATGCCAACACACAGAAACACAATTCTTCTGTAACTGGGGCTTCCCGGGTTTGTTCCCAGGAGCTGATTAATGGGTTTGACATCAGCCTGGTGGCCGCATAGCCCAGCTCATCTATTCTGCATTGCCAGCCTCGCAGTGGTCCCCACCGGCTACAGACAGGAGCCATGCAGGCTGCGATGGCCACGTTTTGGGCGTCCCCGTCTAGATGTTGCTGTCTGCTGGCCATTATGTTTTGCAGCAAGCTCGGCTCTGCACTACACTGGTGGTGACTGAGTGCTCTGGGTGTCACACAGCCCTGAGTTGACATTTCTCAGTATATGCTCCTGGCACAGGGTAATTTGGAGCTTAACCCACCCACAGGGACAGGGAAGAACGAGATGAGGACAGCGGCTGGCATGGCTGCAGCCAGCCTACACCTGCAGGCTGGAGGAGCCGGTCTCCCCACCTTGGAGTTGCTGTGAGATTGCTGCATTTACTTACATTTTACATTTCTCCAAGCATTTCAACCTAAACAGCCCAGCAGTGAATTATCAAACTCTTAAACAAAAGCCAAACTATAGCTGAGAGCCAGAGGGGAAGGAAATGAATCACCACCTTTCCCCTGACATCAAGGGCTGCTCTGCAAAGCCCCTCCGGCTCCGGGTGTTTACAACTCGCTTGGGTTTGGAGAATAAAACCCAGCCAAGGGAGAAGGACAGGAGGGGACCACCGAGAATTCCACCCAGCACCAGCAGGAGGGTTTGAGCACGAGACCTGGAGAAACCCTCACACGATGTGCTGCTGCTTCCATCAGTATCTGACATGGAAACTGGACCCATGTGCTTTTCCAGAGAAATGGTCCACATCCCCGATTTTCTAATAGAGGCAATCCCATTTCCTGAGATGGGAATGATCTCGCGAACCAGGAAAATGAGGGCAGGAATGGAATGCAAGGTGCAGGCAGAGCAAACCGCATCCCTTGGTTTGCTCACCAGAGATCCAGCAGAGGGGAGAGTCACATCCACATTCAGGTTTTAATGGCACTGTATTAAATATTACTTCCAACACATTTTTATAAAAGATGTACCTGGATGAGTGACACGAGCCAGCCTGCTTACAAGGGAGTGTCAGCAAAACCCTCTTGGGTCTGAAAGAAAGCGTTAATACTTATCTAGGAAGACTTTATTAACCTCCATCTTCTGCTAGGACCCAGAGAAAGGCAACACTTTGTGTCCTGCCCATGGGCCTTTGATTTCCAATAGGCATACTTCTTGGCACAATTCGACTCATTCACAACGCCAATTCACAAACCAATTGGCCTTGGGCATGAAAAAGAAAAAAAAAAATCATACTAAATCCAAACCAGCCCCCTCACAATGAGGGCCTTCAAAACACAGAAGGTAAAACCCACTTCTGTGAAGTTTAAAGAGTGGGGAAAAGCTCTTTATAAGGATCACAGGCATTTAAGAGGGTGTTGCAAACAATGAGGAAATTACAACTAGCAATTGGATTGTTCTCTTTAAACAGTTGCTTACATTTCACTTCATTTTGCAAAGTCCTTTGTATACGGCCAGCAGCTCCCCTGGGGCACTACGGCGGGTGGTGGCAGTTTTGTTTGGCTGGGCAAGCAGCAGGGTCTGCACTTCAGAGCCAAGAGGCTGCATCGACTGGCCAAGCTCAGAGGGACAGAGCTGTGACACCCCAGATAAGGGGATAAGACCAAACCAAACCAAACCTGCTCTCACTGGAAGCACTGGAGTGAGTGGGTGCACGGCTGGCTCCAGGCAGTCTACTGGGTCCAGCAGACCTGGCAGCTCTCGCCAACAACTGGCCCTGGGTCTTCTCAGGACCCATATGCCATCAGGCCCCACTGGGCCCTTAACTGCGTTTGCAGGGACTGGTCTTGGCTGCTCAGACATCTGCAGTACGGGTAACGTGCAATCCAGATACTCTGTCCCCATGAAATGGAGGGTTGCCACTCCTAACTCATCATTGAGGGTCCACAGGAGAATGCCTCAAGCCAGCTTGAAGCTAGGCGTGTGTCAAAAGGGTCAAAAAGCATCAAAAAAGGTCAACGTGACATCTGCTGCTGCTGGGGAAGTGCATCCATCACCGAGCTCTGAGACTTGAACCCAACGAACATCATGTCACGCTCAGTCACGCTTTGGATAAATATGAAAAAGCAACCAAAACTGCCAGGTTTTACCCTGCATCTTCGCAAAAGCTGCAAGCATCATGCAGCTCCCAGGCACCACCACCCAGCTGTCCTGCACCACGCCAAACCCTTCAGAGCTTCATGTATGCTGAACAGTGCTTACTATGTGGAGCATATTTGCTGCCCGGCTTATCACTGAAATCCATCATTCAACACCAATGAACACACACAACAATTGTATGTAGGACGACTGGAACTGGGTTGCCATCTTAAGCCTGGTTATAAAAGGCCTGAATTGCAAATTAGTGGTCTCAACACACTAACCATATTAATTTTGCTGTCTGTATCAGAAAGTACACGAATGTGCTATTTAAAGTGGGAGCAGTTTGGTTTGATGATTCTCCTGTGCGCTAGGAAAGCTGATGGGGAATGAGAAACGCATGGGCTGCAGGACATGTGCCAGGATCTACCACCATTCCCACCGCCCTAGCCCTCGTCAGCCAGACTCAGCTTTCCAAAGCCTGTCAGACACTTCTGAAGGAAGCCTGATGGAGGCAGACTGCAGGTCTGGCCTGAAAGCGCAGAACCTTGAGAGGAGATAGGCCTGGCTCATTTTGGCTGGGCTTTTTGGATAAGATAGCTCACTATGGGATTACCACACCACTATTTTGCAGCTGAACTGCACCTTTGAGCAAAGACATCCAATCTCCACCTAAAGCCTCTGAACACCAGGATGACCTAACCCATCTTAGGGCAAACTATTGCACCGGTTAGTTTTTCTCAGGGTAAAATGCTGACGGTTTGCACACATGCAGGGTATGGAAAGGAGACGAGCTCCTCCTCTGTCCCACTCAGGGTACACCCGCTGGTTGTGGTCCAGGCAGGGAGGGGAGCCCAGGAGAAAAAAGGCATCCCTTGTACCAAGTACCTGCACAACCGCGCACCCCGCAAAGGATCCTATGTCAGGCTGGGCGTGGGATGCGGAAAGCAAATTATGACTTGCTCTGAAACCGCAGGACGATGGGATGATAGCTCAGGCAGCAAGGCAGAGTGCTGCCTCAGCAAATTTTAAAAGCTGTTTTTCCTGCCGTGAAGAGGATGACATAGAAATAACATACTCCACACTCTGAGGATTTGATCATCCATTTAAAGAGGGGATCTCTGCTCCGCTTCCCAACAGCTGTTCCAAATCTGTGGGATCAAGCCAAAGCTAACACAGATGTAGAAATAATCTACAGACTATTCAGCCCGAAAGCAGCTGATCCTCTCGAAGCACCCTTCACTCCTGGTTCAGGCTGCACGCCTGCTAAACTCAGTACTCACTCCAGAACAGCCGCTGGAGAAGGAGCGAGGAAATACACCCCGTCGCAAGACGCCATACGGGCTGATCAGCTTTACAGAAACCTCTCTGGCTCCTGTGCAGGTGGTTAAGTGCAGCAGTCCAGCGGAAAAAACAGACTCACCAGATTCCTCTGGCAACCTTATCCCTACACAAAGCATCACCACACAGTCCTGGAGGACCTGGAAACTGCAGCCCTTGGCTCCCTCTGCAACTCCATCCACCACCATCTGTGAGAGGCTTTAAAACGATCACTTATCATTTGAGGTCTGAGGCGATCCCAAGACGACAGGCCACGCAGCAGCGCACAGCATCAGTCGCAAAGCTGCTCTCCACACCGGCGGCTGGCTCAGTTGTTTCCCCCACCCTGGTGACTGGGAAATGCCTGGCTGAAAGGCACATTAGAGAGAAGTTTGCAGACAGCCACAGTAATTTTTCCAGATAAAGGTGTCAGACGAGAGGTCTCCCCAGCAGCCCACGCTGTTTCTGTGCAGGACTGGCACCCGGCTGGAGCGGACGAAATCCCCTCCTGCTCTGTGCGTACTGATGGGGAAGGGATCCCCTGCTCCCAACAGCTACTGGGCGCTATTTTTGGTTCTGCTGATTGATTTATCAGCCCTTGGTCACATTCACTTACTAACATAAATCCCGAACTGCAGCAGTTAACGCTGGCAAAGATAAAGCGCAACTGCTTGCAGTGAAATGAGCCCTGGCCGGTGGGAAAGCGGTCCATCCGCCCTCAGTGGGGGTTGCGTTATTCTGCTGTTGCGTGAACCTGGACCGTAAAAGGTCCTGTGTATCCATCCTCCATAGGATACAGAGTTGCACCCACCCAGGAGAAGCGGAGGTTTGAGAGGCACCTGCCTGGGCCAACAGCAGGGCAGACACTGCCTCTGCTCATCTTCGAACCTGTGCTTCCAACCCTGACCAGCCACAGCCAGATAAAGCTCATTTAAGAACTCAAAAGCAGATCCCTCAGCAATAACGAACATGTTCCCAACGTGGACGGCTGCTGCTTTCTGCTAAATGAAATGCAAAGCCACTTTTCTTCTAAAAATCCAGCCTTAGAGGCAACACCCCCAGGGTCTGGGCAATTCCTCCGGTGAGGTGCTGTGAAGACCCCGCTTTTCCAGTGGCCCCATGAGCGCCCACGCAAGAGCGCAGTGGAATTTCCATTACAGACACGAGCTCGGCTCTTGCTGGTCTCTGGTTCCAGAGCCATAGGCTCACATAAGGTCTGTGTGAGGAACTCGCAAGCAGTGCCTGGGTGGAAAAGCGCCCTTGGTCCAGGGCCGCGGGGACCTGCAGAGCCCATTTCCCAGCTCTGGCTCCAGCTCCACTGCGCAGACCGGCTCCAGGCTGGCGAGACAGCCACGGCCATCCCCACCGCTCTGCTCCCACAGTCCGGCGCTGCAGGGGACCTCTCCGTCCTCACTCACTCACAATGTTAAATTGCGGCTTTTACATCGTGCCTTAAAGGGTTTACAAGCACCAGGGGCCACCCAGACTCTGCAGACAGCAGGCTTGTGGCTGCAGAACAGGCTGCTCCCTTGCCCTGTCGATTTAAATCCAGGTCACGCCTGTCCCTGTGATTTAAGCTCAGCTCGAGCAACGGCTCCTCTTCCAGCTCTCCCTCACCGCTCCTCTCCCTTCGTGCGTAAGAGAACCCCCTTACATGAAAGGGAATGCAGTGCGGGAACGGCACGCAGCCCAATAGTGGGAAGGCATCGAGGGCAGATGGTGCACACTGAGGTCTGACCTTGCGACACAGAGGAGACCGAGCGAGGCTTGGGATAAATTAATGTCTATTGTGCTGCTGTTTCTCTCTGAAAGCAAATCAAAATCTAATTACAAAATACAATGGTGAGAGACATGTCTGCTCTGAGAACGTTAATGAGCTGAGGAGGGAGGATTCTGAATTGCAATAAACAAGACTGATGTGAACAGCTGAGACTGACAGCGCAGGGCACCAGGGCTGCTGACACACATGGGCCGGTGGGCAGCCACACTGCTGTGTTATCGTTCCCCTCTGCCCCGATGCTGCCTACAGTGGGAGAAAGCCCAGTTAAAACCAACCTTAGGACCAGTTTCCCTCACCACTCGGACCGGCAGCACCCACCGCGGATGCTGTCCATGCCAGCCACGTTCCAGCAATACGACTTGGTGCAAGCGGAAAAATAAACAAATCAAATCAGAAGTCCTGCTTGTCACCTCCACTCTCCCCTTGCTGTGGCTCTGCAGCAGGAGCCTGGCACAGCACGGTCTGGCTCATGGCCACCCGCATCACCCCGCAGCCGGCAGTGGGGCAGGGGTGACCCCGGCAGGAGCCAGCTTGCAACCCCGAGCTTTTGTTCTTCCCAGCCCCAAACACAACGGCGAAAGCTTTGGAGCCGAAGCGGAAGGAAATCCTCTCTGCGGGGTTTTCTGGCGAGGCAGCTGCCAGCGGAGGGCTGCTCTTTGTTCCCCGGAGGAGCTCCGCAGCCAAAGCCCCGGGGCGAGGGACCCGAGCCAGCCCAATCTCACATCCCAGCCCCTTCGCTTCTTCCCATTTTCTTCCTCTTACCACCCTGGTCACCCAGCACCGGCACCGTTGCTCTTCACAATTTCCCGGGCTAAGCCGTCCAACCGACTGCGAGCTGAGCATTTTATGTGAGGGCAAAGCAGCATATGGCTGGCATGCATACCCGGCTCGGAGCACAAGCTGCCTCCTCTCCTCCTGACGCACATGCAGGCTGACAGGCTGGATCCTCCGCAGCCCACATCTGATAGGAAAACATTTAATTTGAGCAGAACTGAAGAGCGGTTTAACATGATCTATGGAGAGCAAAGCCCCAGGGCCCACAGCCGACACAGGAGGTGGCCTGGTTATTTTATATGTGCAAGTTTCAAAGTGGCACTGGGCTGGCAGTTTGATTTGATCCCAGGATCAGGGCGAAGTAGCATTTTTCTAAACATACAGATAACAACGCAGGCAGTAAATCATGCAGGGAGGATGCTACAGACAGGTCAGTCTATCAACTTATGAGGAATATCTTTTATCAACCTCCTTTTTCCAGATGTTCATCAAATTGTATTCCACAGCCTGCAGACAATGCAGAATTTAAGGATACAGCATCATACCCAGGACTAGGAAATATACCTCCCAATAAATGCCTTTTTTCTCCATGTGCCTGCCTTGCCTTACCTCTTAAAAGGAGGCTTGCATGTGAGCATCTCAAGATAATTTCATAAACAATTTTTCTCCCAGTGGTTCTGCTTTGAGTCAAGCACTCTCCCCCTTTACCCCCAGGAGAATGGGGGCACAGGGCTCGCACAAAGATGGGTGCAGAACTCAGGGGGACTTGCCAGCACCTTCAATGCAGCCTCCATTACCTGTTTTTCACTGGCATTTTTTCATGCTTTCCTGGTAGGTAAGACAGCAACACAAACACATAAAAAGCAGTGAGGGCAGAGGGAGTTAAAGTGTTTGTGGGAAAAATTTAAGACATATGTAGAAGTGTATCATACATGGCCCCTATAAATTACGCCCCCAAATGACTAGCACTGAGTAAGAAACAGCTATGTAAACACAAAGGTAATAAGAAAAAATAATAATTTCTCTCTCTCTGTGGGGAAGGGATATTTTCCCATCTGTTTATAAGGAAGGAGAGGGGTGGGGTGGCAGTCTGGGACGTTGAATAGAAGTTCAGGGTCTCTCTTGGTCCCCAGTCTCATCCGTCACTGGAAGCAGGACGGCTGCCAGAACCACCACGCAGTACAGCCTGGGTTTCCTACCCGCCACCTTTGCTTTTGCCGCTACTGTTCCCTCGAAGGCAGCCGGCATCGAGCACTAATAGTAATCTCGAGGTCAAACACCTTGCAATCCCCAATCATTAAGAAACAAACACTTCTAAAAAGTCCTGAGTTTATACAGAGTTCCCACCAAACACACCAGCCTTTCAAATCTGCAAGGAAATCAGGATATTTTTTCTGTTGTTTAATGCACACAGTGAGGTTTTAGTATGATTTCTGTTTTGTTTTCAGCAATTAATCGGAAAGGGAACTTTACACAATCAGACCAAAAAAATGATGGAAAACAAAACAGTATTTTCTAGCACTGTAACGTACCCAGAGGAGTGAGGGCTTCAGGATGCCACAGCCCCGGGAGCCTGGTGAGCAGTGACCTGCCCAGGACATGCCAGCACCAGGACATCCCCCAGACTAGCAACTTGGGAGACCCTTCTAAAACTACCATGACATCCACAAACACCTTCTTGTGCCCACTGCTACCGATACACCCACTGGATGGGAAACCTGCTAATTACACAGCGCCTTTTGAAATGCAATACCTCATCCATAGCATCACTGCTGACACTTCATTACAAAAACCTCCCCTCAACACAGCACTTGCATCACTGCAAACACTCAGACCATTTAAAAGCAACAACTTTCCTCCAGTTGATCTCAAGAGAGGGTGCAGTGGTTGGTCTGGCGCTCCCTACAGCCACATCGATCTCAGTGTCTCAGAGCCGACGGCGTTGAATCGCAGTCTGGCAGCGCTCCTGGTTTGCAACCCAAGGAGAATTTTCATGCAAAGGTTACACAGCTGCAGAGCTAGAAAGGCAATAACCACAGCCCCGGCTCCTGCTCACAGCCCACGCTGCTGAGGCAGCTCTGGGCTTTGCATGTAAGACAGGCAACGGGCTCTGCTCGCAGCTCGGAGGGCCGGCACAGCTCGAGGGATTCACTCTGTAACCACACTCGGGTCAAAATATGCCAGGAGCTAACCAGACCCAGGTGCTCCCATGCTCCGGCTCTGAAAAGCAATTCTCACCAGCAACAGCTTGGAGTTATCCTGCTCCTGCCCCAGCTCTTGGGGTGGAAGAGAGTCCCACAGCCCATGCAGACCCAGCGCAGCCAGGCACTCGCAGGGCAGTTCTCCTCTGGAGCCATAAAAACGTCCACACTGTGCAAACATCCTACCACCCAAAACTGCTCTGGGCTAATCCAGCAATGATGATGTGCGCTCAGGGCCTCCATGTCCTCTTAACACACACTTCACAAGCACAGCTGAGCCCCAGAGCCGGCGCCAGGTGCCCTGCAGGGAAGACCATCAGACCAACTCATGATGCAGGCAGGACGGATGTAACGGGTCAGGCTGCCTGGAAAACACTCTCCTGCTGAGCACTTCTCTTCCTCCCACTCCCCAGACTGACGCTCAGCCCCTGCGCAGAAAGGCTGCAGGCTGGGAACATAAACCTGCCTGACACAGAGCCACTGACATCTACACAGGAAAATGCCACTGCAAGTCCCACATTTGCAATTAATCACCTGTAAACATTAAAAACCGGAGCAGAACAAAGTTGGCCACAGCTCAGATGCACTGACACCACAACAGCAGGAGAAGGCAGCAGGCGGGAGGTTGGAGAAGCCGTTTTCCCACCCAACTGCTCCTCTGCAGAGGGGCTTTCCCATCACAAGCCATGCTCCAGCAAAGCTGGTGGCATCACCTGCGAGAAGGAGGCAGAGGGACAGGAAAGGCGGGAGGGCAGGGGGACAGAGCAGAGACATGGTTTGGGGCAGGCACACGGAGGCAGAGGGGAGGGATAACCACTGCTGGGTGAGCCCGGAGGGGGCCAGGGAGATGGGGCCGAGGGGATGTGGGGTTTACAACACACACACATGGTGGGCCAGGTGCAGGACAAGCAAAGGAACCTGATCCGTCCTGCGAAACCCAGCACCGAGACGCAAGAGGCCCCCAGCTCCAGAGCTATGGACCAGGGAGGAACGAGACAGCAGGCTGGGGCTCCCTCTTCTTTATTTTAAAGCTTGAGCAGCATGTCTTGCAACTGCTGAACCAATTAGCAAGATGAACAGGGACAGTGATAAATCACTAGCAAGGTCAAAAGCTCCAGCTACATCCTGACTTGACTGACGGAAGTCACAAAATATATAGTTTTACAGAGGGGCAAGAGCCCATGAGTCAGCACATGGATGACATACGGCACCAGGAAGACAAAACCAACGCCTGGTGCAAGCGAGCCCCAGGCACGGCCTCCCTCCCTCCGCCCCAAGCATGGCACGAAGGCAGCCGCAGCGAAATGAGAGGCTGCTGCCAGGAACCGATGACAACGCGAATCCCACGGGGGTGTTCAAAATGTCAGATAAGATGCAGCATATTAATTCCTCTGCTGACGGCCAGCCCCAGCTGGAGGGGGAGGCTTGGAGATCGCAGGCTTCAGTGAGGCGAGGATGTCCAGTGCCCGCTCCACTGCCGAGGCTTTGAGTCAATGGCGAACCAGGAGGTGACTCAGAGGGCTGGGTGGTGGGAATACTACCTCGTCTTTTTGGTGGGAATAAGGGAGGTTCTGTGCAAAAGGAAGAGCCCACCATGTGGGTTTTTTTATAAAACACCAAAGACTGCTGTACGCTGGCAGCAACCTTCCTCAGATGCAGCTGTATTTCAGTTGTTACTATATTCAGAGTTTGTAAAATGCTCAGGGATGATGAAAATCACTCCAGAAACAGTTATTAAAACTGTTTCCAGGAAATCGATCCATGAAGGAGGAGAAAGTCTGGCGTTTTTACAAGAGCTTCAACTAGAGAAGGACCAAAGTTAAGGAGGAAGTTTTGCTTCCTTGTCTTTTTGGCAATAAAAAGGAGCTGCAGCAGGGGTTTATTTGATTCTGCAATACACCAAACAACCATCAGTTGTTTCCTCAGAGCGGAGCCTGATCTAGGATGGGCAGAAAACAACCCTCAGGAGTCACCTGGAGTGAAGGCTTTCTGTGTTAGTCAAGCTCCGGATTTGTTTGTTTATGTTCTTGTTTTATCTTGTTGCTTTCCGTGATTACTGACCTTCCAGAAGAAGATTCCACGCTAACAAAACGTATGCTGCAGGAACAGAGATTTTATCCAGGAAAAGAGCAAAAAGAGCTGCGGGAGCACAGTCTGCCTTCCCATCCCCACTCCAGCCTCAATGCTAGGAAGCAACATGTTTGGAGTTGGATGAGCCATGATAAACGCAAGCAAATCATCTGCTTGCATCCAAGCAGCATTTTCCAAGGATCTGCCATGAAGTTTCAGGCTTGGTCACCCTTTCCCCACCCCTGGGTCAGGACTGATTAAATGCAGCCACTGAGTCAAACTCCAACATACTCATCTCGTTTGGCAGCTCTACGGTCCGGCTGCGAGCTCCAAGCTTTTTTCCCCCCTCTCCCTCCTTCTTGTTCAATTATCTTGCTTCATCTTTATTCCGTTTCCAGGAACACTTAGCAACAGGCTCTTGCAATCAGCCACCGGCAGGCAAGGATCTGAGGAGAAGACTGCAGTTATGATGACCTTTTACTACACTCATGCAAATTTTAAAGAAAGTATGTGAACAATTTGCCTTTTAAGTATCCTCCAGTTACATTCTCCAAGAGTTAATTCTCCTTCTCTCCTTAGAGACATCTGAAACACCAGATTTTATGATTTTACACTAATGAGAACAAAACCTGTAGCTTAATTCCAGTATGCTTTGTGGAATTTTGTTCTTTATCTCATGGAGCACGGAGACCCCGAACAGGCAAAAATTAACCTGCAACATCTACCCTGGCCAAGACCGCAGGTCTGCTCAGACACCGCATGTTCACGCCACTGAAAGCCAAGTGTGGGCTTTGGGGTCTGTCCCAGCAGCCAGCCAAACTCTTCTGGAGATGGACAAGGTGTTGTCGCTTCTCTTGGTGAGCAGCTTTTACAGACCATCATCAGAAATTCTCATTCCAGAACAATACCCAGAAGGGTATGCCAGGAGCCAAACATAGCTATAGCATCCCAACGAAAATACAGCAGTTCTGATCTTGGTAATAATTAAAGCTCATCAGCCAAGGCAGCAGGTAAGGGAGCTGGTGCAGTGGTTAGGGACTCTCACTCCCCTGGAACTTGCTGTGGTGGCACAGGCAGAGCTCCTGCCAAATCCAAGGACTTCAGCAAGCGGCACTGGTCTCTCCCAAGGCCTCTTCAACCTCCAAAACAACATACCAACCACCATGAGGCTCTCAGAGGTGGGCAGCATTGATACCCCTATAGGTGGTAAACAGGTAAATAACCAGCCTGGTTTTGGCAAACCACAGCGGCAAACTCACACCAGACATTTTCGCAGCCGCCTCGATGGGTGCCAGCAGCTGACAAGCCAACCAGGCAGCAGCCTTGCATTTTCATCAAATTTAAACCAAACCTCCAAAGTTTTCCAGCACTTTCCCTGTCGCTCAGTAATTTTCCCACATCCACAAACAAGTCTAGACACGCACAGAAAGCGCACACCGGGACCGCTTGCAGGGCATAGGGGCATTACCGCACTTAAGTCCTTTCTCTTTGAAATGAATGCTTTGTGTTTGGAATAAAAAATCCTGTATTTCTTGCAGTGACTAGAAGCTGGAGGGAGGGAATGGGTGAATACCAAGGTACCACGGCAGGCAGCTCGTTCCCTTCTGCTTTCTGAGCAGTGTTCATAAATAGGGAAATAATTTGCAGTGTCCTGCTCGGGGGGGGGGAAGCTCACAGATCCTTGATACTTCAGATGAGCTTTAAAAGTATAATCTACTTTTTTCTTCCCCTTTAAAAAATGAAAAGTCTGAATAAGCACGTCATTGATCCGATTGCTGGGAACAGCATCTGGAACATCAGTCTCTGCCTCAGACTGCAGAAGCTGCAGGAGAGCTCAAAGCAGCCAAGGCTGCCCTTGAACCAGATGCCGCTCGCTCTTACAGAAACGCCTGTGGATCTGTGTGAAAATGATTAAGCAAAATTGCTCGCTCTTTTTTCAACACTCAAATCTGTTTTCTCTTAGAGGGCTGATGCTCATTACATACCCTGCAGCACATCAAAGGGCAGGAAGGCAGCCGCCCTGCCATGCACCAGAGGGCCGGTGCCCAGTGTCCTGCTCAACGTGCCGGCACCCACCAGCTCCTCCCCAGCCCGAAGCTTGTGGCTTGGGGTAAAGAGCAGAGAGTAAAAAGGCCTCTTCATGTTTCAGTCCCCTCTTAGCGACACCAGCCAGGGCTATTCCAGCAGCAGCAGCAAATAGCAGTGATGTGTTTTTGTTGGAATTTGTCTTGCTGCTTCAAAACTCAAGTCCAGCTACCGCAGCACCCCAGGGAGCCCCGTGTGTTGGGCGTAAAGCTGAGCATTTCTCTGACGCTCCTTCCCCATCGGTGCCTGAGCGCACAAAGCAAAACACAAGGGACTGTCAATCCACGCCTGCACCCAGATCCAGCCAGCATCTTCTTCAGACGCTCGTTAACAAAATGACAACATTAAGAGAGCATTGCATATGGCAACCATCCACGAGAGCCTGACGAGGGGCAGGAGAGGCAGGACTTGCCAAGACAGGGCTGGTCCACGGCAGTGACAGGAGCTGCTGCGGGGCAGAGCAGCCCCAGCCCCACTCCCACTCTGCTCCAGCACAGCAGCTTCACATCTGCCATGTAAAGTGAGTCTTAATTACGCCGTGCATAGGTGCCAAAACAGCAACACCTTCTGCCCTACCTCAGACAGGGCTTTTTTCTCATTAACAGGGCAAAATATTGGGGCTCCAACACAACCATTTCCCCTACCCAAGGGTTGCACATTTTCAACCCCACAGATGCTTTTGGTGATGAACTGACTCTGCTTTTACAAACAGAATTCACTAAGTACCTAAAGCACAATGATGGATGATGCTGCGGTACACCCTCCACCATGAGCGCAGTGCCTTTGCTCTCACAGGTGCCAGCCTGAAAATCCCACTTCCCAGCAGTACATCCCTCCTGTGCCCTCCCAAAATGGGATGAATATTGCCCAAACTTTCCGGTAAACTTCTCCCTACAGATTTGAATCTGGGATGCAGATGAGATATATTCCTGTTCCGTGAAAACCTGCATGAAGAATGGCAAATGAAGACCCTGAAATCCCTGAGGCTGAACCCAAACACTGAACTGCCTCTTACCCAAAAAGCCTCCTTCGTCCTTTCTTTACTCTTAAACTCTATGGGACGATGCTCGGGTCTAAACTCTTGGGTTTTCGGATCTGTGCCAGCTATGGCAAACACCCAGCAGCTTGGGCAGGCTTAGCTAAGTTTGGTGACCTAAAGGGCACCAAACCCTGTGTGTTTAATGCCACACCTGATGCAAACCGCTGCCCTCAGAGGTGAACAGCAAGTGACTGATGAGAGGCCTCGTACCCAGAGCGCTTCTCATTTATTCCAGTTCAAAGAGCTCAGAAAATTCAAGGCAATCACTCACAGCTCCTCCGATATTTAAGGAGGAGCATGGGGAAGCAGGAAGCATGAAGTCAACTTCATCCAAGATGCAAGAGAGGGGATACACAGCCAGGCTCTTAACAGCTTCTTCTGGGCAGCCCACTGCCTCATCCATCTTAATCTTTGACCACCAAGAGACGAAAACAATTTATCCTCATTCCCTGCTCTTACTGAGAAGTTACAAGAAATAAAAGTAAAACTGAAACAAAGATCAATGTTATACCCCTTCTCAGACAATCTCCGTCTGACCTGGACTTTCTCAGCATCTCTTTTATCTAGCAGAGTGTTTTGGCTAAAGCTTTGCAGAGGAAAGAAATGTGAGCAAGCTAGTTAAAAACCTGGTACTTTCATGTTTATACAGCCAGCTAAGCAGCGCACTACAAAGCCTTTTTTCCAAGTCTCTGCTGACAAGATAGCATTGATGAATTACAGAAATCGCCCAGGAATTATGAGGCACAGGGGAAAAAACCCAACAGTTCCCCAGGTGGGAAATACGGGCTCAGAAACCTAGGACTCAAGAACAAGTCTGTACAGAAAACATCCCAATATCAGGGGGCAATTTGTACTAAATGGGGAGAGCAAAAACAGTTGAAGATGCAGACAGACTCCCTCCCCACGGTTTCCAAGAATTTACCAGGTCCAGAGGTGAAGACAGAGACACCTCAAAAGTATCTCTTCTTCCAAATGCCCCGATTTCCAGAAAAAGCAATCTGAAACAGGCCCCTATGTGTTGGTGAGCAGCGCGAGTGGCTGTAAGCATGAGAAGAGATGTGTTTCCTAGTTGCAGAGGTGCAATGCAAACACCAAACAACGAATTAATGTCAATGGGGAGCACCAAAGAACAGCCCGAGCTCCCAGGTCATGGCAGGCTTCACGCTCTGACTGTGTACTGCATCGTGTTGGTTTACATACTGTGCATGCAAGAGCCAGGAAAAATCCATCTTCTTTGTCATAACAAACCCTAAGGTAAACAGGAAGGCAAGGCAACGCATATTATCCAATTAAATAGGCACATAAAGGGGAAAGAAAGTGCTCACCATCCACTTAATCCTGATTTTCACTGTTTCTCAGCAAGTACAGACAAAAATGGGATGCGTTAAGCCCTACACAAAGAGGATGGGGGAAGCGAGGTGTGCTCCCCCTGCCCAAGAACAAACCTGCTGCTCCTGAATAAAACACAAGAGAGTTTTTTTAAGATAAACCAGCATTTCACAGTCTTTGTGTTGCTCTCCCCCACCACAGAGTGGGCAATGAGCACACCCTGGCCCCCTTGCAGACACACACCCCAGGGGCTGCTTGGGGCTGGGCAGCTGGAATAAACACTCAAACCTAGGGAATTCCCAAGCCCGGAGAAATCAAACTGGAGCCAGCTGGTCTGTAAAGTTGCACCCCCACACAAAAACTTTTGCTTGTCTTCAATTTATGAAGTTCACGGCACTCACTCCACATGTTATAAACTACTTGTGCAGTTTTGCAAGGCAGTGGGCAAACGAAGAGGTGTCTGAGGGTCCAGGTGCCCGGTCCTCGGTGGTACTGGCTTGCCAGGATGCAGCCAAGGGAAGAGATCCACCTGCACAGACCCTTCTCCAGGGCCTCAATATACAGCAGCATAAAACTCAAGCACAGCTGGACTCTGTCTTCTGTGTTTTCTCCAGGAGGGTTGAGGACCTCCTCTCTCCACTGGGCAGACCGGGAGACCAAAAGGTTAAACTCTGTGCACAAATATGCAGCGCTCTGACAATTTCAAAAAAAGGAGGAAAGTCTCTCTCAGTAAGTTCTTGCTGCTCAGTTTGCTGAAGGGTGTCAGGACAGTGTGAGCCAGCAGCTCCGCTGAACGCTGCCAGCCCCGGTCTGGCAGGCTGGCATCCAGCCCGCTCCTCCGCTCCTGTGCCAACAGGGACACCCAGATACGCAGGACCCGAGTGCACAGGCAGCTATGAAGCAGGAGGGAAAGACTTAGCAACCTCTACAGAAAGATGCTTCTGCAGATAGTACAAAATAATTACTACGTTCCAAGTCTGCACTTGCTTACAAAAGCAGAGATTTAAAGCTCGAAACCCAGCCCATTTGTGGAAAAAAAAATAAGCATGTGTCCCAGATTCTGTTCTGAATCCCAAGGAATCAGCAGGTGGCACATCGTTAAAGCCAAACAACGCTATTTCAGATCTGCAAGCTGAAATATCTCACCGCATCCCCCCTTCCCCCTCTGCAGATCTACAGGAGGGCCACAGGGAAGATTTAGCATGTGCAGCATTGGGTTGTTGTGGTTACCTTTTAGTCGATTCAAAAGAATATTACAATGTATTCCCCAAGGAAGTCCATAAATAGAAAAGGATTATGCTTTAATTCCCTATCTATTCCTATCTGGATAATATGGCATTTGAACAAGCACTGCCAAAACGCAGATTTATGGCAAAGCTGAGAGTTTGCATGGCCAACACGTGCTCTCCAAACTCTGGATTCCAAGGAATAAATAAAAGCCTCTTCTAGGATATAGATGGCTCTTCAGTTTCGGAAGCTTCATGCAGTACAAACCTGTTTTCAAGACTTCTCCTATCTCAGGCAAAAGGCATGTTTGTACTGACCTTCCTCAACACTAAAATCAACTGCTTTCACTGGGTGTTCCTGCTGGTACCACCACTGCACAGTCTTCCGCTCACTTTTCATTTCTTTACTACTACTTTATATTTTCTACCAGATATTACCTGTCAGATCAGCTTCAAACTTCTTTGCTGACAGTCCCCAACATCAAAGGGAAAAGAACTATAAAAACTGCTGACCAAAGGGAAAAGGACTACAAAAAGTACAGCTGACGAGCGCTACATTCATCACTGCCGCACTGGAGACACCAGGGAGTTGCGTGTTCTTAAAAGCTCTTCAGAGAGCACTGTACTAAAAAAAAACAAACCCAAACAACAGCAACTTTGCAGACAACTTAGTGCTGCCAAAACTAGTTTTCGTAATGGAAATGCTGGGCAGCACCTGAACAACAGAGTCACTGTAACACACATGTGCGGCTGTGAGGGGCTGACCACAGCCTGCCGCCCTCCCCAGCAAAGCTCTTTTTTCCTGGGAAAACAGCCCTCCTGGATCCCAGCCGCTCCTGGGCAAGCCAGGGCAGTTTGGAGAGGCTGTGCTTGGTGTTTCATCGAAGGGAGGGCTGCCAGCGTCCGTGAGGCATGCCTCGGCAGCAGAGTGGAGCACGGAGATGCTCACCTTCCTGCCAGAAATCTGTGCCAGCAGGTCGGCGAGGGAGAGCGGCAGCAGAGGAAGCGCTATAAGGTTGTATTACAAAAGAAATCCTCAAAAGGAAATAAAGAGAAGGTCAGGATCAAAAAGGACAGTGCTACATCCTGAAAAATTATCTTCTGCTTCGGGAGCCACAACTTAAAACCAGGTACAAAAGTGAGAAGGGAGCCGGTGGAGGCAGAAAATTCAGCGCAAGAGCGTGCTAAGTGGAAGCAAATACAGTTTGCCCAGCTGAAATGCCAACCCTGTAAAGACACGTCCATTCCCAGAGGCACTAGGCAGGATTGTTTCCTACTCCATATTCCCCAGATGTAATTTAAATTACTCACTGATGGGGCTGCCACACACCTCCCTTGGGAGCCCGCACCACAGCCCCACGCAAAGGCATGGATCCTGCCTGCTGCAGTGGATCAGAACACCCAGGCACAGCAGCAGGGTCGGGGAGGTGCACGCTAGGTTACAAAAAGAAATACAAAGTCATTTTGGCAAAGGGGAAATACTGCATCCTTGCCGAATCGCTGTTGTTGGCTCCACACCTTTTGGATACTTGCTACTTGCGGGCAAAACATAAAGCCAAGGATATTTGTTTAAAACCCACAGGCGGACACTGTGATTCTATTAAAAAAATACAACTGGCATTAATTCTGAAAACTTCCCACCACTGGGACTGGGATTCAAAACCAGCACTGGGCAGTAAGGCCAAAACACACTCAGAGCAGACGCCTGCAAAAGATTCCAAGGGAAATTAGTTATGTGGGTTTTATAACAAAAATAAAATAAAATCCAACGTTTATAAGGAAAAAGAGCAGCTTCCCTAGGAGACAGTGCTGCGAACACCCTTTGCAGAGAATTCAAGACCTGTCCGGATCCGAGGCTTTCTTGGTTCCCCATGCCGGTCGGTGTGTGCAGCGAGGTGAAAGGCAAACACGACCCCAAGCAGGCAGCAGCTGCCTCCTCCCACCCTCAGGGCTGGCAGGGAAGGGGCTGCCTTGCCCCCATTAACAAGCCAGAGCCGTGCCAGCTCCCAGGCTGGACACCGGCTCTCCTGTGGCAGTGGAAAGGAAACTCTCCATCGATCCTCTGCCACACCACCAGCTTCAGAGAGCTGTGGCCTGAGCGGGAGAGCCCCTGGGCTTTCACTGCCTTGCTTCTCCCCTCGCCGCTCTCTCCAGACAAGGACACAGTGGGCTAAAGCTGGATGACCAACTGGATTTACAGAAAGCCCCAGCTTCCCTTCTTGTGTGCTAAATTCAGCCTTATACCATAAACTTTTTTTTTCCCTTAGTAATTTTTTTGTAGCTGACTCACACAGAGCTTCTGCCAGGAATGTTTATAATTAGTGAATTAGAAAATAGGTTTTGCCTGTGCATGCCTGACAACATCTGCTGACTTAAGAGAGCTGTGTTCAAAACCTTGCAGAGCCCTGGAAGAGCGTGGCTGAGCGCAGCCCTTCCTCCAAACGGATGATGTGGCTCTTCTTGCCAGGCTGGAACAAAACATGCTGCTCCTCCTGCAGAGAGCTTTGCAGCTCCTAATCCATGTTTTGAGTGGAAGCAGATAAGCTGGAACAGAGTCCAAAGGGTACTGGAGAAGGGAGAGGGATGCTAGCTGCCTCTCGGCTTAGCAAATCTCTTGCAGGAGCATCCCTGTGACAGCATCCGCAGCTACGCGCCTCTCCATCAAGCTGCATAGTTGCAAAGCCATCGTGCGTCACATCTTCCTTAGAGACAGACGATGGTATAGAGTTCCATAAAACCACAGAAAAAATAACTTCCTCAACCTCTTTCTTTAATGGACACGGGAGCTGTTTTGCAAGTGAGGCTCCAACACACAACAGTGGTCCAACCTAAAGATCAAATGCAACCCACATTTAGATAAGCCAAAAAGCAGACATCTGGTGTTAGCAGCCTAAACTACACACAAGGTCCTTCCTGGATGATCCAAAAACCTCCCAGTTTCTGCTACAGGTCAGAAAAGCAAGTGAATGACCACCTTCAGGATTGAGCCGTTTGACGTCCTCCCTGCGAGATTTGATACAGAGCGATGCCTGTACCCTCTGCACACAAATCCTTACTCGCCCGGTCCTGTAATTCATACCATATTACATCTGAAGGGCTGCATTAAGAAAATATTACCGTTGCCAAGCCCTGAGAAGCTAGGATGCGCTGGAAATAAGTTTTCTCTGTAGCTTTAATATGGTCCACTTGCGTAGGGTCTTTACAGCATGGCCACATACCACGTGTGCACACAGTCCTGACGCAGTTAGTGCCGAGAATAGAAGATGCTCAACAAGTGAGGAATTACTGAGTTTTGCGTTTTGACTGGTTGCTCATGCGCGGCACTCAGCCCTCTTCACTTCACACTTTTCATGCACTGCTCCAAGGCAAAAATGAAGGCGTCTTGCCACTGCAGACTGGAATACTTCTCAAACGATCACAATTCTTTTTTCATAAAATCCTAGAGAACTACATTCACAACACCTCTGGTTTACAGCCGAAGAAATGAGGCACAGAGAAGCTCTGGGCTTCCAGTTCCAGAATCAGCCTACAGCTCCCTTTTTAAAAAATAAATAGCACCGAGCGGCATTTTAAACGTTTGACGTACTACTTCCCATGAGATCATCTGCAGCAGGAGCACTCGGCACTTCTGTAACTCAACCCTCAAGCCTGGGGACCCAGGAAATCAAGTCCCTTGTTGTGCATGAAAAGCAATTTACCTGGCGCCACACATGAGCCCTGCGGCAGAAACAGAGCAGGAATCCCATCTCCTTAACCATTACTTTACCCCTTCTATTTCCATGACCTGCCTCACTCGCTTCCCTCCAAATCCTGCATCATGCAGGGCAGAGGTCCTACACACGCAACCCCATCCTTCACTGGGCTGCCTCGAGGGCAGGGGTGCCATGGAAAAAACCCATACACGATCCCATAATTAGAAACTGCATCGTAACGCATACAGGGGGCTGAATTAAGGTTGCAGAGGAATACCGTAAATTGGATGCACATTTCTTCCATTTTACTGCTTTTTTTTTCCTTCCCTCCCCCTTATTTGGCTTTGGCTGCACTTCAGATTAAGTTCCTAATAAGGGCTGGAGTTGGATGAGATTTTTCAGCCCATCAGATTGCAGCCTTCCAAGTCATTGAAATAAGATTCAAGCTGAACTTGAATTTTCAATAGTTTGGCCTAAAGGCAAGGGTGTTAACAACAGACCTGCCAACACCTTCTCTATGAGAAATGTCTGAAAACATGTCTGCACATCAAATACTGCTCAGCCTCTGGTAAACAAAAGCCACAAAGCTAACATCTCAAATCCACCACTGACTTGCTCAGCTAGTTCTCCTGTCAGTAAAGCTCAATCATTTTTTCTGAAAATCCAGCGAACCTCTGTATTCTCTCTAGGAAAACAGGTTTTCTCCCAGCAACCCTAAAACCTGTTGTAGTTTCACTATGATAAGGACAGGTCAGGTAAGTCAGGTGGACATGAGGAAGCAGACATACATCAGTTCACCCAATGCAGTCTACTTAAACGATGCACATCACCAAACTATGACGCTGACAGGCATGGAGGAGCAATCAGAAAACAGCATGTCCTGTAGCCAGCTCCTCCTACAAGCAGCAGAAAGCTTGGACTTTCTTTTCCTTCTTAAGAATATTTACTTCTTTTTCCTCAGTTCTAAATTTTTTTTTAACCTACACACTACAATCATGTTAAAGGGTTAGCTCGAATCCTAGAAGCAAGGAAGACGGGATAAAACTGAAACGCATCTCCAGTACCAGAGGAAGCAGACGGCAGAGGGCATGGCTGTGGGATGCAGGAGAGTGGGTTTCCTCTCCCTTCTCGCCCCCCGCCCCTGGTAACTGCATCCCATGTTACGGTACCCAGCAGAGCACAACTGCCGGCAAAGGCAGGACCTGCTGCGGGTTCCAGCCTGGGCAGACCCTAAACCACCCCAATTTTGAAGCTGCCCTTGCCTCAAGACTTTTTTACCTAAAACCTCTGACTTCAGCAGCCTTTACTAAAATAAAAATGTCATGCTGTGAGTCTCTCAGAAGTCCTTAGGCCACTCCTGCCTAAATGTACAAACCTAAAGCACATCACAAAGATGAGCCTTTCACCAACTCCATTTCAGAATGCTGCATTGGTGGAGGAGGGCTTTAACCAAAACCTCTGCCAGTCCCCTGAAGAGATTTTGGGTTGGGTTTTTTTAAGTGTTGAAGTATATTTTCTTGAAGATAGGAACGCTTCAGCTTCCCTGTCACCAAAATCTTTTCTAATTCACATTTCTAGCATGGCGGGCCTGAAGTGCAGCCATGGCCATCTACTCTTGCCAGCACTGGAGGCAGCAGGGCAGTACAGGGAAGGCGCTCCCCTCCCTTTGATGACAAACGATAGAGAAAAGGAACGATGGTTTCTTGAACTGCATCCAAGGGAAAGCAATCCTGCTAGTGTGCCTGGCAGGGCATCAACAGCAATGGAAATTTCAGCTTTCAAAGAACAGAAATAAGACTCAAGGGGGTGGGGACATCCTGCAGGAGCTGAGGTGCCACTAATCCAACAGATTGTTTTACAAACTCGCGCTTCTCTCCAATGGAACTCTATCCTCTGTAGAAAAATCATCTGGCTCCAACCTCTTTTGGTAAGTGGAGCATAAACATAATAGAAAAGAGCTCATACCTGAGCAGAAATTGGGCTCGGGCGGGCTGTGACAGGCAGGAGAGCGGAGGGACAGCAGCCAGACCGCTGGGATTTTGTTTTTTTCTTCAGACGGCTGCTGCAGGATCACTGAACCCCACCAAGCAAACAAGGCTTGTCCAACACAGTGGGCAAGCGCTGGCCAAGCCGATGCGATGCTCGCTGCAAGGGGAAGGAGAGCACGGGGGGGAGAAGAGCACGATGATTCCTGCAAAAAGGTCTGGCCTTGATTAAACTTATTTTCTTTAGTAACATTTAGTTAAGTAAGAGGGGGAAAAACCCTGCGGTGTTCTTCAGTGGCTCTTAACAGGGAAGCTGGAGTGAAACTGTTCATTCACCCAATTAGCTGAACAACAGGCTCCGCGCTGCAGCAGGCACTGTGCCCATCAATATCCATTTCTCGGTCAGTAGGTACTTTCACCAGCAGAAACAAGAAACAGTGAAAACGTGTGAGTAAATGGCAGTTCCTGGCTTTCAAACCAGAATGTGTCTGGCAGCTCTGTGTCAGTGTGATGTACCCTCTGCAGGGAATTACCCACTGCTTCCTAGAGCTTGAAGCTCTGAACGAAGCAAATGCTGTTAGTAATGGTGGAGAAAAACAGAACAAAATTGCAAGAAGAGTGATTGCCCATGCTCATGTAAGGCAGGGGTTTTCCTCTTCTACCTCTGGTGTAATGTCTAACTTGCTCAGAAGTTACAGCATGAGCTTCATTTCTTTTTACAGGGTTCACATTCTCAGTCCCTCTGGCAATGAGCCCACTGCACCAACACCCCACACATCACCGGTGTGCTCTGTCCGCTTTTCAGCTATTGCGAGGCTGATTATTTAACAAGTGGAAGAAAACAGCAGGCGCAGCTTGCCTTTGCCCCTCATTTGTATGTCACTAAGCGGCTGTAGGTAGACATAAGCAGCACAGGCAAAGCACCATCCTGTGCATGAGCTGCTCGGAGCCAGGCACCGTCTCACCAGCTGCAGAGGTTTGGAGCAAACACCCATGTGGACCGGCTGCAGAGGTTTGGAGCAAACATCCACGCGGAGGATGATTCACATACAGGCACTGATGCCTTTGCAGTGCCGGCATGGGCTTCTGCACCAGGCTGGTTTATCCTCAGGGCCAGCAAATGCTGTGTGAGAAGTGCTCACAGAACAGCAAAAGCAAGGCACGATCTGTAACTGTGCTAATTGCTGGAGTAATTAAAAAGTAAAAGATCAAACTAAATACCAGAAGTCTGAGCATCAGCAAAGAACCACTTTCCTTCTCATGAGCTGCCTCTCAAATGTATGTCCTCACCAAGAGCCACCTGTGCTGAGCCACCTCCATGGGCATGGACAACCACTTCAGCAGACAACAAAAAAAAAAATGTCAGGAATTTTCCTTTACAATAGATTTCACCTTATTTTCTCCTCAGTGTGGCAGGATGAAAAGACATTTCTATTAAGCAATTGAGTTTTCCCCACAACGGACACGAGCTGGCATGTTCTGAGCATTCCGTATTTCAATCCCAATTAAGTAAAATAACAATTGCTGCACCTAAGGGTTTCTCAGCTCCGTAAGAGGAAACACATTATACATACACAGATTTTCCTAACTTTACCACCACATACTTAAGACGTGGATTGAGGGATGAATCACAACTTCAAATTCTTCATTACTAAGCCTGGCAATCAACACTGCCACTTTCTGGCAAAGAAACCCTAAAAATCCCTGATCTCCCCCGTGATGTCATCTGCAAACAGCAATGTGATTTATGTCCTGTGGGGCACTCTTGTCCTGTGACTCCTTCGCTGCCAGGGGTTCTGGGGTGAGGAGGGGTTCATCCCTGCACCCAGCAGGTCTCCGCCACAGAAGCAGCTGGGTAACAGGATTTGTTCTGGATAATCCCTGCTCTGGCTCTCAGGACCCGAGGGGAGGAAGCAGCCGGAGATGCACTTGGCCAGAGATGGCAGCCACCGCAGGTAACTGGCTTTTACACAACTTGTTCTCCCCCAGCCACGTGCCAGGTGTAAATCACGTCTTCAGTTTCAATCCCCAGGAAGAAAAGGCAGCACCATGAGGACAGAAAGGAGGCACATGAACCCTGCGCACTGACATCAAGGTGATGGGCATCCCTGTAACTGGGCAGGCAGATGCCTGGCCGCAAGCTTTCAGCACATTTTAACACAGGTTTAATCCGCCGACCCAACCTGGTCAGTTGATCTTGGGACAGTGACCGAATCCAAGTGACAGACTCCTGCACGTTTGCTTTGGTTCTTTCACTTCTGAGCAGCCTACCAAATACCAGCTGCATGAGCCTGGCCAGAATAAATGCTCTTGCGTAAAGGAGGTGAGGTTCCCAAATCTTGGCGTGAAGGCCAGCAGCACACCTTCACGTCACTTGGACAGACCTCCAGCTCTGGCGGTGAAGAGATGGGCAACTGTGGCAGCTGTGGGGAAGTCAAGCATGGCCAGGGCTCCTGCCGAGCCACAGGGCAGAAGTCACAAGGACAAAACTAAGGACCAGCTGCTGGAAGGGAAGAGCTCTGCAAGCTGCGGCCACACAAAGTGCATCATCTCACATAGGGTACAGCCATGGAGGAGGTGGAGGTCTCCGCTTACCTTCCCATTCCAGATCCCAAACCTCTGTGCCCCCAAGGCAGGAGGCATCTCCACCAGCCTGGCCTGTCACTGCCCGTGGGTACCCACCTTCTCCCCACGGGACAAGGGGGAAATCCCTTTAGACAACCAACTGTATGGCAAAGAGCATCTATTTCTCACACGGTTGTTTGAACAGGGCCCAGCACAACCGACCCTGAGCCGCCGGTGGGGCCGTACACTCTGCCTAGGGTTATTATTTTAATAATTAGAGGGATGGCCAGAGACAGAGGTGGTATTCTGTGGCCTCTTAACCTAGAGAATTACTGGGGTTTATGCAGACAACTCCACTTTTTCAGCTGCGACGACTGCAGCAAATCCTCATGGAGAAAAACATCAAAAAGAGGATGCTGGATATGGCCCAGCACAGGGCCGCTGCTCAGCCAGCCCAAGCCAAAAAGCAACATAAAACATGCAGGGCTCACAGGGCGTTTCATTTTTAAAATGGAGTAAAATCTGGAGCCTTCCTGTGATTCAAAGCCAGGCTGCCTGGAGCAAAGTGACTTTCCAGGCGAGGCAGCGCTCCCCTCTCCAGCCTGGTCCT
>VZSZ01003868.1:45000-57065 GCA_013398815.1 Ibidorhyncha struthersii
CAGGGAAAGGCAGGGACAGCCACCTACCCTTCTGCTTCACAACGTGGCAATTAACCGGCTTGAAAACTGCCTCTCTAGGCAGAAACCCATCCTGGGAGCGACCGGGCGGCAGACGTCTGCTTTGTACACCACCTAAGAGATAAACCCCTTTTGCCAAGTGGGGCCCTGGATGCTCCTGTCACACACAATAATTAAACCATCAGTCAAAGACACAGCACATTAACACAGACGGAGACGGATAAGGGAATCAAATCGGAGACGGATAAGGGAATCAAATCGTTCTACCTGAATCTCTGCAGCTAAATGAAACCTGAAGCAGGTCACATCTAAGGAGGAAAAAAGTGAAAGACTTACAAAGATTCAAGAAATCTCATTTAACAGTTGGCTTTCCCAGTGTTTACCAAGCAAGCAGAAAAACCAAAGACAGAGAGCGCCCAAGCACGCAGCCAGCCAGGATCAGGCCAGCAAGAGGACGGAAAGGCAGGGAAGGCATCTGTGCCAGCAGGCAGGAGCATGCACAGGGCACTCCTTTCTTGACCATCAAGAAAGCATTGCAACAGAGGTGGCCAGCAAGTCTTTTAAGACAACGGGGAGGCAAAACTGCTGGTAGAGCAGCCCACAGCTTTTTCCATCCAAAAGAAAGGAGTCAAAGCTGTGCCATCCGTTAGCACTTAAGTAGTCCCTACCCTCGGTTTCCCACCATCTGTACTACTCTCTGAAAGTCCCATACTCATTTAATTTATTGCTGTATGTCTCCACCAACATCAAAGACCTTAAATATCAGTAATCTTGGTGGGAGGCATCCAGTTGCTACAACCCATTGTAGGAATACAACGTATTTGTGCAAACTTGCATTGAGAAAGCCAGGCAGCAAATCTTCCTATGAAGAACTTCCCATGCTTTCAGATTAGCAGATCAAGCTGCAGGCATTAAGACCTTTCCCCTTCTATATCTGTGAAATCCAGCGCTTAGGACACAAAAATGGGTCTTTTCTAACCCTGGAACGAACCAATTTTGGAAGCATGCAGCACGACGGCGGCAGCAGCGGGGGGCAATGGCTGCGGCTGAGGCAGTGGCAGGGAGGGAAGCTGAGCACAAGCAGGGGCTCGAGTTTAAGTGCTGCGTGGGGCTGGTGAGCCGGGACTGCTCCTAGGGGACTGGGGTGCTGGGACTGGGAAATCCCAGCAGCGTCTGCTGAAGATCCCCATTCTGGTCACTCATCCAGCCCCCAGACCCCTCTCGCCTCAGTTTCCCTGCCCATCAGACGAAGAAAGCAGGAATTCCCTATAATGCATGCAGCCATTTGCAAAGCTCCCGAGCACAAGAGATTACAGGGAAGAGCTCGTCAGAAGCAGCCTGTAATGTAACAGCGATGTGGCCTCTGCCTTGCAGCCACAAACCAGAATTTTAATAGGGAGCACACTAAAAAATAAGCTTGTAGAGTCATCAGCCTCTCAGAAGGAAATAAGCATAGTGCCCTGCCCTCTCAAACCACCAGCTATCCAGTTGATAAAAGAGCATTCCTGCAAGCTAAACACCCAGGCAATACTTTCAAGGCAGGATTTGTAGCCTGGTGCCCTTCAATTTGCTGAGAGTGACAGAACAGTAGCCAGAAAAACTTGGGGGTAAGGGAGGACGAACATTTCTAACACCGTGGTGACCTGCCTGATGCTGAAATCCCATCAGACCCAAGTACGTGCGCAAGGATGACAGTGCTGCCGCTGCCCAGGCCCCGGGCTGTGTTTGGAGGGGCAAATGGAGGGGTGGGGGCGTCCGTTGGTGAGGCTGGAGGCACCTGCAGGCTCTTGGACTCGCTCACTTCTCGGGGTCGGAAACAGTCACGCAAGGGCGGTTTCATCTGCTTCACAGCTCTGACAGCAAACCTAGAAATTGTCTTCTCCTTCCCACATCATCACACAACTTGCTTCAATTGAAACCTGTTTTACTCTTGCTGTCCTCCTCCTGGCTTAGTTCAACCTGTCTTATTCCTGCACACAAGAGCAGCAGCCGAGGGAAGAGAGGACAACGCGAGACTCGCCCGGGACCTCCAGCAAGGGCCAGGCAAGTGGATGCTGAACTGCAGACGAACCAATGCAGTCCATGACCAAAACTCTCCATGCCCACCTCCAGCCCAGCAGGCAACCTTTTAACTAGCAGTGAGCAGGAGGGGATGGAGCTGAGATCCCTGGCAATGCTAATAAAAATCACTGTGTTTCTCCTTTTTTGGGGAGAGAAAGAATAACCCTTTTGAACTATCAAAGTGGGGGAGAACCAACATCTGTTGAGATTCAGCTGCTTGGGTCTCACTGTTTTAGCTCCAACTCCTTCCCGACGGGTGGGAAAGGTCTCTAAGCTTTTATTCAAAGGCTTTGCCCTTAAACAGGGCCTTTCAGCACCGGATCACAGAGCACCTTACAGGCATTTAATTAAAACTTACAACCTCCCCCAGCAAGGGAAGGATTAAGAGCAGGCCCCGAGCTCAAAGAGCAGCTCACCAGCACAAGCATCTCTTTCTCCCGTATGACTGAGGTGTTCAGCTCAGTTGCAAGAGCGCAGCAGTCCCAGCCTCACCAAGCTACTAAATACGCCCCGAACAGCACCGAGCCTCTGGAGAGCCGTCAGAGCAGCGGGGAGAGGCTGGGAGCACACTCCGACGGGACGGATGGGCAGGGGCTCCCCTCCACCGATCGAGTCACAGTAAGGAGACAGGTTCAGCTTGTGCTGGAGACACAAAACCGTGGTTTGTTACCCCTCTGCAATTTAAATACTATACATTTCCAAAGCATGGCATTACTGGGGACCAATCGATTCACCTAACAGCCCTGGGAGGTTGATACAATGGAAAACCACTTTTTTTTTCCCCCCTTGCCTACCTATAGGGTGAGACTTTTGCTGGTTGAATTAAACCTATTTAAACAAAAGTAAGTTCAGACATCTGCCTTTGCACAGTGTCAGCTGCAAGAAATGAGCTAACATCCAGATGCAGTGGCATGTCAGGATTAGCCCAGGCTGGGGCAGGAATGCTTCCATGTATGGAAAAATATTGGAGCAGTGAAACCATAAGCTTGGAGCAGAGCAAAGTGAGAGGCCCTGTCAATGAAGTTGTGGGCTCAGGTTTAGAGGATTTAGCAGCTCAGACCTGCCGTAAGATCCTCAGCACATATTACAATAAATTTCACACTTTTTCCAAAAGGGACTCCCACAGCAATGCTGTGAGTTGCAAGGGTGAGATCCTACACCCGTTTGTTTGCTCTGGAAGCAGGGCTCGGACCGCTGGGTATCATTAACTCTCCCCGCGCTGGGCACGGGCTGGGGCGTTGATGGAGAGGTTCTGGCGAGTACAAGGCTGCTGCTCGCACTCGCCTGCCCGCCCATCCCTTGGCAGCAGCCTTCTGCACAGCAGGATTTCTAAAAGCCAGCTTGGAGTTGGCACACTGGACAAAGCGGTGGCAGTTGAAAAGAAAATGCTACGCTGAATCAGCGTGGTTCGGGAGTTGGCACGTGCTTCTGCCAAAGCCATGGCAAGGGCAGCCACTGCCGAGGCACAGGGCAAGAGCTGGGGCAGTATTCTCTTCAACCGGCCCAGCACAAATCAAGAGGGCTCATTTGTCAGCATCCTGACTTAACACTAATGAAGTAATGGCTATGACTTCACCTCTCCGGTGGGAATCTCTTGGGAATGAGGGAGAACTAGAATTTCTCTCTCCGGCTCGCTCACGCAGTTGCAATGCACTTCAGTTGCCGTCTACTCTCTTCTGCAAACATTACCTAATTCTCACCCAGATTCTTAAATCCTTGCACTGAAACATAAAACAACTCCCCCTTCTCAGCTGTCAAAGCCCAGTCTTGTAGACATCCCTCCCGATGGGATCCGACCCCCTGTGCCGGCTGCTACCCCCTCCCCACAGGCCAGCCACACCAAGCCCCTCTCGCACCTGAGGATATCACCAGCTATTTTTTATGCCTCGGTCATGAAATAAAAACCTGGTAACTCTTGGCAAATTCATTTTAAATAGGGACCTTTAAAATATTTTAATGGAGAAAAAGTGCAAAGTCAGGTTGGATTTAGCCACCATTGCAAAGACAGACAAAATGTTGCTGGAGGACCCTGGAGTTTCTCTCCTTGCAGATCTTCATGGGTGCAAAATACACACAGCAACGTCCCACACCAGCCTGCTGCTACATTGCTTAGTCTGTCTGAAGACCAGGTAGACCCACTGCCTTCCTCGTTACAAGCCTTCAGCTTCCAGGTTTGCTGTGCCCTGGGTTCGCTTCCCTGCAACCGCACTGAAGATGCTCTCCACCGCCCAGTGCACCATTCCTGGTCTCTGCAGTTGCGATGGCCACCTATCATTTGAAGCGCATCCTTTACGGAGCAGATTCTCCCCAGCACTTAGGCTCCATGCCCAGCACTCACCTCCCCGCTCAGGCAGGGAGCCAGCGCCCCCGCACTCCCCTGTGCCTCCTCGGGGGCTCCCATCGCTTTGTTTTGAGGCCAGAGGGGCTTGCTGGGCTCCAAGCAGGAGGCTGATCGCATTGCAAAAGCTCCCTGACGCAACTGAAGCAGTCAGTCACTCACTCACACTAAATAAAGACCACAAATTCTTTACATATTAATTGTTGGTTGCAATTTTTCATGGTGTTGAAAGACAGACGTGAGACTATGCAGAAACCATTCCCGCATCTTTTTAGTTCCACCCTTCCATTAATTATGTGCACTCTAAGTCAAATCAGTAAGACGGTACATTTTCTTTGGAAAACTGAGATGATAAAAACACAGTCGGCTATCATACAAGATGCTCACACTGTAATCATCTGAAATACTTGTATAATTCATTTTCCCACAAGAGAATTTAATACATCTATTTGCTTACTTGTCAACTCATCCCTCTCCCAGTTTCTCCACTGGCCACGTCTTTACCTTGTGACATATAGGTCATACAATTCTAATTGTGGTTTTCACCTACAGAGCATCAGCAGAGAAGCAGTGGTCCCAGGCAGCACAGAGGAACCTGCCCTGCAGAGGTACATCTAGGCAGAGCCGGGGGAAAGCCCTCTCCCCAGCTCAACACCCCCTGTCCGGGCCTCCTACCCCCAGAAGGGAGGGCAATTAGTGTGCACAAAGCCCACGTCATAATGAATCCAAGCACCCTCCCCACGCTGGCATTACCCCCCCTCCCCCTTTCCTAATCGTTACTGTCTGGAGATGGCATGAGCACAAAGTGATCTGTCTAGAAAAATGTTTCAAATCTATCGTGCCTTACGCTGTGATGTGCTATGGAACCAGTTTAGAGAATACACACAGCTATAAAGCCCTGATTATTCAGCCTGAAAGCTCAGGAGTCAGCTTGTTATTTGCTGAAAGCGGGGGGCCCGAAATTATCCGTGAATAGTTCAAAGCTGCAGTTAATTCAACATCTCTACTTTCAAAAGCATAAAAATCACAGATTCCTGGAGTGTGTAAGCTTTTTAAAAATGACAAACTACTAACTGTCAAATCAAAGCAGCAAAGAGAAATCCACATGGCTGATAAGACAAATAGTTGCATTTTAAAGAGTAATTAAATATCACTTTGGAATATTTTGCTTGGAACTTGTTTCCCTGATAAAAAATGGGGAGGGGAAGAAGGAGGAGGAGGAAGCAATCCGCACGCACCAACAAGCTTCTCACCAAGCAAATGCTCAGGCAAACACTGTTCAAACTTGTTTTCATGAATTCAGAGTTCAGCCTGCTGTATCACAGCCTCCCGTACCCTCTCAGTTTCCCCTATATCCCTACATTTCACATCAAAACTCTGGCAATGAGGAGCAGGCGATCGCTACATGAATCCAGCTTGTTGGGGAGGAAGGTACGTGGGGCTGGGGCAAGAATCCCCCTGGTCTGATCAGCAAGAAGTGCAATATCTTCTGACTTGACTTAGATTGAAACCATACCCCAACTTCCATGCTGGGAGCGTTGCTGAAAAAAACAGGAATGCAAAACAGAGAGCTCTACCCAGATGCAATTCAGAAGAAGTGAAACCCTACCCCAGCAGCATGAGCTAACCCTACCGTACGCCGCTTTGAAACATTAAAAGTGTGTCCATGAGAAAGGATCAAGAAACTCCAACTTCAAAATCCCCTGGACTCTCTCAAAACCCGTACCTGCTGGCAATGAACTCACAATGAACGTCACGCAAACTTTCTCAGTACTAAGAAATACTGATCGGCAATGGTACAAAAGGATCGTTTTGAGCATTAAACAAGGAGACGGCTTACTGCATTTCAAACTAAAACGTTATCAAACCGCTCAAAGAAGCCACCATTCAAAGGCAATGCAAACCCGATGTCAGTTTTTGGGACAGGACTTGCAGAGCCCGGTCCAAGACCCAACAGCGTTTGATCAGCAAATGCTCCTGCTGCTTCTCCCCCCTGCGGAGCCGGGAGGATTTGATGATGGAAAGATGTCCAAAGACTTTCAGAGCTGGCCCTCAAACATGGGCAATTACCAACTGAAGGATGCAATAAACAATACAGCAGATGACACATCAGCAAGACATCTAAAACACTAATTCTCCCCCAGGGAAAGTGCTCAGGCAGGCCACAGTCTGGATATATGGGGAAATCCAACTTCCAAGGATGTCAGTGTTGTTTTCGCAACTAGTGCAGGACCTGGATTTTATACACAGCCTCCAGACTTGCTGTCTACTGACAGTAGTGTATGCTTACAGGGATTCCACTGAAGGATTAGTGTTTTGGCGTGAGAGACGACTGCTAATTGTATGGACGGTCACTGCAAAGCTGTATAAAATATACCCAGAAATAATTTGGAAAAGCAGCATCAACAACAACAATTAGAGAATGTTTTGGCTTCGATGTCGTCCGCACGATGTGGAAACACCAAATAGCTTATTCCTCAGTCATAACTGAAGTTCACTGTTGTAATTCTCCAAAATCGCACAGAAAAACGCTCCATTATTTTGTACGTTCTTTTGTAAAGCTGTTGCATGTTCAGCTCCTAAAAGAATGCATTTTTGGAGAACTGTGCACTGATTACTTTAAAAAGTAAAGTTGCTTTGCTTAGTTCTGCAACCTGAGAGTAACAAATGAAAATGTCAACCATGCATTTTTAAATAACGTTTTCATTTCTACATCTGGATTAAGATGCCACAATGAAAAACAGCATGCAGGCTTCTCTCTGCTCCTTTCATAGATCTCCCATTCTTACGTTTCAGAACCAGCGAGTTTCAAAGCAAACAAAGAATCAGTTGGTGCTGCTAACGCCTTGCTTCTTACTCAATAGCCTTATGTCATGAAAAGACCATATTTTTCAAATCTACATCTCTGTGAGCCAAAGATTTCATATACATTCCCACCCCAGAAATACAAAGTCAGGAATACAGCTGAAAGTGATTACCAAGATATTTTTATATGATGAAACTCAAAAGCTGCTTCAAGTGATTTACAAAATTCTCTGTTAGACAAATCCCACATCTGTGCTGACCGCTTGCCTCCCAGATCTCAGCAGATGGCAATTTCAAAAAGAAAGCTGAGTCTCTGAAAACTGGGGTGTACCTTAAACAGTAATCAAAGGTTTGAGGGTGTCCCCCCCCCCAAAAAAATTGTGTACAGTCTAACTTAATGACATTTCTACCTCCTCCCCACCATTTCTTGCACAAACTCTACCTACAAAAGTAGTACCTGGTGTCTTATTAGGAGAGGTTCCTACAGCAGATCATGTTTTTAAGCAGAGGGGGGGAAAAAAAGCCCTTTTCTTGGGAAGGTGGGGAGGGAACAGAAAATGTAATACGTAAAAATTAAAAAAAAAAAAAAAGAATGAGTGGATATTTGCTGTAAAAGACTTCACAAGGAGATATCTGCAAACAAGAAAGAGGTTGGTCACATTCTTCCCATCGACCTTAAGACCACCATTTTATTTGCGGTGCTGAGGAAGATGTACGCCCAACGCAGAAGGAGTGTTCTTCTATGCGTGTCCAACTCAGATCGCCTACCAGAGTAGTCAAGCCACTAAACCAATAAAATCTAAAGCTAACAACTTGCTCCTTTCCCCCTCCTTAGGGCGCGACAGAACTTAACACGGGAGAAAAATACATAGAGCAGGGTATACAAATCCAACTTTGAAGATAAAGAAAAAATACTCTGTCCCAACCAAAGCATATTTACCAGCGTGAGCAAAGTGAGATCCTCAAACTGTTTTCAGATACTTGACTGAATAATCACAGAAACACAATCAACATGGTTTGCATTTATTTAAAACCAGAGGAAGTATTTCAGCTCCAGTGGAAACAGGTTTGCCTTCCCAAGAAGAATCTGGGCAACACTCAAGCAGATGCATCAATACAGTGGAAAGCAAACACAAAAGAGGCAAAGCGCAGACCCTCCACCACCAGCGGCACTGTGTGGATGCACCAAGTAAGTGTCATAAGAAAAGTCCGGATTAAAAAGAATGAGGAAGACGACTGGGCCAAGTAAGCAACAAGTAAAAACAAAAGCAAGGGCAAATAAACAACAGCAAAAGATAAACTGCTTCCCTCCCAGCACAGCCCCACACGCAGCCTTTTCTCCTCCAGCACCATGACCCTCCTTTCTCCCATTCCTATGTGGACCCCTGTGAGAGGACCTACTCAACAAAGAATGTGCCAAATTTATTTTTATTCTAGCAGAAATGACCAAGATGTCCCACAGCAACAAAGCACAGCACGCTCCTGCTCTCCTCCAAAAGCCTGCGTGCCGTAAGCCCTCAAAGAACACCCAAATTCACTCTGAGGGTAGGTGGACTCTGCAGCAGAGATGGTCCGGAGCTCACCAGAAGTCTGGGGTCCTCCCGACAGCGGGGCGGGTGCTGCCCTGGCGTGGGCGCCAGCAGACATCAGGGCACGTAGACAGATGGGGGCTGTTTACATTACCGAGGTTCTCAGTAGCAATCAGGAATTAAAGCTGTTATTAAATCAACCCTCCAGAACTTGAGCAGCTGTTCATGCAAACAGATAACAACGGGGTGATGTTAAACCAAAACCCCAAACGAAACAAAACACGGAGCAACATCTCTCCCCCATGCTCTGCTCAGCAACGCCAGGCATTATCGGAAGAAAAATCAGTTATCAACAGCTGCATACGGCTACCCGAATCCGGGGCTGAACAGCTTAATTGAGGGATGTGTATCATGAGTTAAAGTCCTCCAATCTCATTTGGCATGTTATGGTTTTGTTCTTGAAAAAAAAAACAAAACCCAGTAATATGGCTGGCTGTGCCTCAGACAGAGGCATTATGCCATCCTCCTCATTAATCAAAGGCTTTCCCCACATCCAGATGTTTGCTGACTTGTACTGCTTTCCTTTATTACTAGTTTGGAGACAGAAATTGCTATATGCTAAAGTTACCCAAATTCAACTGGTTGTCGCAAGACGCACAGGCTGTTATGCCCTTGGTAACAGCACCCCGGCATTATTGAGTTACTGAGGCATTCAACAAAGAGTGGCTGTTTTCTTTGACAACCCATACTACTTTCACCAGTAACCATGAGGGTAAGAGGCTATTTTACTTTTAGGACTGTGGGAATTTTTCTGTAAGCCCAGAAAGGAGCCTGGTTTTTAAGACATATCAATGTTCAGTGCCCAGGGTTTGGAAAAGAGAGAAATGTTAAAAAAAAAAAAACAACAAACCAGCATATACCAGAGAAAGACAAGGCACACACTGATAAACATTTCAGCAGGAAACCAGGACCATAATAGCCGTATTATTCAATAATTCTGAGCAACAAAAAAAGATGCTACAGCGGATGTGGGATAGAAGTCATCTCTCCCCAAAGCTTTCACAACCTCAGTAGATAAATTAACCTGCTCACAACGGGAAGCATTGGCTGGAAGGGACCTCTGGAGGTCTTTGAGCCCTGCAGTCATCAACACGAGACCCCCGCCAGCCACGGTTTCACCCAGCCAAGCCCTGCAACCTCCAAGGATGGGCGCTCCGCAGCCTCTCCGGGGGCTGAGGCTGAGAGCTCGGGGATAGAGTTCAGCTCCCAGCCCCGTCTCTCTCTGTTATCTCTATTCTGTATCTATAAGATCCCTTTCTTCCCATAAATCTATATAATTCTCTGGGGCTTGTCTCACATCGGGTTTAGGAGCAGCCTTTAGTGCAAAGGAACCATAGCTCAAAAGGACTGCCTACATTTTTCTAATGCTTTTGTTTTTAAACAAATTAAGCCCGTGAGGTACCGAACATATGCTAGACATCCCCAGCTCCTGCTGGCATGTTTTTGAAAAATAGAAAGTTTGTGCTTTTCTGGAGAGTCGGGTCATTAACCTGACTATTTAAAAATCAGCCTATCATACAAGGAAACTTCTAACTGCCTAAACTACAGGTTATAAATCTCCTGTTTAGAAATCTGATATCCTGACATAATTGCCCCGTATAACTTACAAATAGGTTCTCTGTTATCCATAGATTAAGCTTCCTCCAAAGCCACATCACATCTGCTTAGTTTTGAAAATATACAGCATGAGCTTCAATTACTTTACACTCTGCACAAAAATAATCCTGAATTTAACTCAGGGCTTCTTGGAATAAGAGTTTAAGACCCCATAATCTTTTTATTTCATGTTTTCTTGCAATCTAATAGATGGAACTACTGGGCCAGCATGTAAAATTAATGCCACCTTCCACTTCTGCAATTTCCCAACCATTTAACCGTGTTGCAGTGGAATTTTTAAAGCAAATATGGCAAGCAGAAGTCCCACCACCTAAATAATCTGAAATGTTCTGCAGGGAAATGGCCAGCTACTAATTGGAACCACAATCTTCTCACATCCCTGTAGGAAGAGGGTTTGGTTTTAAAGACACCAGAATTAAACTAATTTCTCTGAAGGATGAAGCTTCTGTTACAACTCCCCTTGTTAATGAAAGTGCTCTCAGACCTCGAGCTGTGATGATTCCTGCAAGCTCCCAGTTAGAAGCACCTGGATTTCAAAGGGGGCAAACTGAGGGCCTTCCGCAGCATCATCCAGGTGTACGGCGTTAAACACGCCAGCTTTTGCAGAACCAGGGGCTTAGCGACAAAAACCTGCAGCAAACCAGCCAAAAAGCCAAATCTGGGCTTCAAAATAGCTACGCATCTTCCCAGCAGAGGGGACATGACACGGCGCAGCCAGAGGGACAGTCAACTTTTTCTTAAATGACTCCTTTGCCTAACGAACAGCGGGAAGTGCCAGCAGAGGAGGGTTCAGGGACCCATTGAGGAAGAAGGGATCCCTCTCATCCCAACACAGCCCCGCAAAGCCCGGACACAGGGGACACCCGAGGGGGGCTTGGCCGCAGGTACTGGCGCGACCCCGATCCCCGCCGAAGCGGAGACCGCTCCTCGCCGAGAGCCGAGCCAACGCTGCTTTCAGACCGCCAGCCGCGACCACTCGCCGGAAAGATGTTTAGAAATGGCACAGTGGGGCACCATCTTTTCCATTCTTACTCAATCGCTTCCAGAGATTAGATTTGTAAAGACTTTTTTTTTTTTAAAAAAAAAAACAAAAAAAACAAAAAAAACAACAACCTACCAACGCTGCGAGCTCGTTGGGCTCTGGAAACCCAGCCTTTGCCTTCCCGTCCCTCACAGCCTTCCCTGTCCGCGCCTTACAGAGCGCTTTTTGTCCGATATCTGTCTTTCCAATTAAACTCTTTGGAAGCAGAGCTGCAACTTGCACAGTATCGATCGCGCCAGCTGATAAACGAGGACGAATAACGAACACCATCGCGCCCACTCACCCGGCAGCCCCCAAGCCGGGCACCAACTCGGTCCTCAACCGCCAAATGTCCTCCCTCACGGCCCACGGAGGCCGTGGCCCCTTTTCTGTGCCCAAACCCACACGGGAACCCACGGGGGCCCTCCCCACGGCCCGCACCGAGGCCTGCTCCCCTCAGCCCCAGCGGAGCCGGGGGTCCCGGGTCTGGGCTCGGCGAGCGGCTACCCACACGCCTCGCCTGCTCGCCCCGCTCCTCTGAGGGGCCCGTCGAGGCCAGCGCCATGTAACCGCCACCCCCGGCCGGCCTTCCCCCCGCGCCCCCCTCGCCCCCTCA
>VZSZ01003868.1:64434-93670 GCA_013398815.1 Ibidorhyncha struthersii
AGGAGCTCCCGTTGCTGTCCGGCCCGGTCCGGGCGCCCCGCTCCGGCAGGGCGTGAAGAGAAGAGGGGTGGGCTTGGGGAAGGACCGGGCGGGGGTGGTGGGGGATGAGCTGTTAAATTGCTCTGGGAAACGAGTCTGCAGCTCCAGCACTGCCCGTTTTGCGGAGGGGAGCCGGTGCCGCAGCCCTGGTCTAAATCCATTGCGCATAAAGTTTTGGGCTTTGAATCTTCTACTCTGTCCAGTAAATGAGTAGCAAGTGATGGACTTCTTGGAGGTGCCCTCCCTGACATCAAAGCACTGACCCGCTGTGATCAGGCAGCGGAGGAAGTCTAGATGGGTTTCGGTTTCTGTAGCTGAAGACATCAGCCCTAGCTGAGTGCCCTCAACCGTTCCACTTGTGGCACAGCCCACTTCTCTGTGTGCCCAGATAACCTCAAAACCAAACCTACAGCTGCCATTAGTTAATTCTCATTTCATGTCAAACCCTGCACTGGAACAGTCGTGGAGGTATACACCCCTCCTGCCGGGATTAATCACAGCAGGTCAAACATGCCCAGGCCTGGCACGAGGACTGCGTCTGCAGACAGCGGTGGGAGGTCTGGAGAGGAGAAGGTTTTGTTCTGTTCTTCCTCTGACCCCACAGGAGCTGGTTCTCCAGCAGCGCTGGGCTCTTGGCTTGCTGGGTAGAAAGGAGTGTGAGTAGACCCTGGGCACGGTCCCCAGCCATGCCCACCCCTCAGCGGGTATAAACGTCTCTTAACTCCCACCATCTGGTTCTAGCTGTGCCACGACTCCCTGCCTCGGACGCCTGTAGAGGGGCCGTCCTCCTGCCAAGGGAAAATGAGGTCTGGAGTGCAATCTCTGCTACAGCATCGTTAAGCCTTGCTGCAGCCCCTGGCAAGGAACAAGCAGGCTGGACTTGGTGTCTCTCCAGGAGAAGAGGACATTGTGGTTTGGGAGGAGAGTTTTTCCCAGATGCAAAAAAGTTTGGAAAAGCATTGGGATTTTTTGATTTTTTTTTTTCTCCCCTCTCTATGCGTCTTCGCCCTGGAAAAGAGGATTTCTAGTGAAGCCGTTAAGCCACATGTAAACAAGGTCATCTGCCAGATTGGCTGCGTAACACCAAAATACCACAGGGCAGGTGGAAGCCCGCTTTGAAGGACAAAGCCACCGAGAGCCTATGCTGTTTCCTCTGCCCCAGCAGCGCTGGTGAGCAGGGACGGGTTCCTGGGATGGCAGAGCCCTGGCCTTGAGGCGAGGCACTGCATTGACACCAGGAAACCCAGCTGTTCACCGTCCAGCTCCTGGGGGAAGGGTGGTGTTCCTCAAGCCCTAATTGGTCCTCAGCTCACCGTCTCCTCCTCCTCTCATCCTAGTTTGTCGCCCAGCTGCTGGGGTTCCTGATCAGCGTGGTCAGCTCCATCTTCTGTGGTCACCTGGGGAAAGCCGAGCTGGATGCTGTGACGCTGGCTGTCTCCGTATGTATTACTCTGATTCTGCTGTAATCTAAAACATACGAATTATCTGTCACCAAAAGAAGGAAAAAAGCAAAACCTGTAGGAATGTGTATGTGAGGACCCTGTGTGTAAGCACAGCCTGATGCAGCGCGAACATCGCATCCACCAAATGGTTCTTTCTTTTGCCCTGAGCACAGGCGGGAGATGGGAACTGAGCGGTTGGTGACTGTGCCAGTGGCCAGCACCTGGGCAGGGAGCTGGAGTCTGTGAGCAGCTCTCCGGACCCACCAGACCTGGGGGTGTGCATGTGGCTAGGAGCAGCACTGTTTGTGGTCCTTTAGATATTCACCCCTTGCTAAAGGATCCTTTTCCACACCGGAGGAGAGAAGAGGCTCTTTAGGTAACAAGAATGTGTTATTCCGAGAAACAGAGAAGGGCTGGAAACTTCCCAAGAACTCGTAGCAGAGCTGTATCCCCACCCGGTTGGGAGGGACACAGTGCTTGGGGCCAGGTCCCCTGTCACCCTCCCTTGCACCCAAGTCTCTTGTCTCTCCTCCAGGTTATCAACGTGACAGGCATCTCCATCGGTTCTGGTTTAGCCTCAGCATGTGACACGCTGATGTCCCAGGTCAGTAGCAGCTTCCCCTTCCTTGTGCCTGGGGGGGTTCGGTTGGTGGTGATTTGCCTCTTGTGCAGTCTGACCTGGGCACAAAGGGCGGGAGGGGCTACACGGGGCTACAGATGCAGTGGCCGGAGCCTGCTCCCTCCCTGCAACTCCCCCAGGGAGCCCTGGGTCGTGCCTGGGTAGCAAAGGGATGCGCAATCCGCCTGAGAGCCAGTTAAACCCAACCAGCCTGGCACTGGCCACTGCAGGGTGTGGGAAATGCATTTAATCAGCCCGTTGCTGCCCTGCGGCCTGAGCATTTGCCCAGGCCCTCTGGTCCTCTCTCACTCTCACCTCGAGTCCTCTCTCCTGACTCAGACGTATGGCAGCAAGAACCTGAAACAGGTGGGCACCATCCTGCAGCGGGGGATCCTCATCCTGCTGCTCTGCTGCTTCCCTTGCTGGGCGCTCTTCATCAACACCGAGCGGATCCTCCTGCTCATCCGACAGGACCCCGAGGTCTCCAGGTCAGGGGTGAGATCGAGCCCTTCTGGATCAGGCATTTGGTTGCGGCTGGGTTGCCATGTGGTGTTGAAATCAAGGCTCCACGGAGCTTGAGCGCAACGCTGCTTGGCTCGGCTCTTGCTTTGCTGTTTCATTAATTGGGGAAACAACTCTTTTTCCAGGTTAACTCAGGTCTACGTGATGATCTTTATTCCAGCGCTTCCTGTAAGTTGCTGCTACAGCTGTGAAGAGCTCTATATTCCTCAGTAACATTAGGGGAAAGGAAGAAGGGTCTTTGCTCTGTGGATCACAGGGCAGCACAGTTTAGGGTTTTACAACATGCCCCTTGATCCTGGGCCTTAACAGATGTGTATTGACCAGCAGCTGCTGGACCAGCAAACATGCAGTCTTTCATCTTATGGTACAAAGGCTTTTACTGCAGGCCACGTCTCTGCACAACACATAACTGGTGACGGACATTGGAACCAGGGGCTCCAGGGCTCGCTCTTAGCTCTGAGATAAAGGCTGCAGCTTGCTGTTCGCACACGCTCATAGCTGCTGGGCTCTTGGCTCCTTACACCCCCTCTCTGGAGAGACTCCTCTAAGACAGGGAGCAATACCCTGGGGAATAAGCATCTGTAGGTTAATGCTTTCTTCCAAGGTTTCCAGGCTCTCTTGTGCTGATGAGGAAGCACAGGAGATTTCCCATTTGGAGACTGATCTCTCTTCCCAGTGGGAATGGGAGGTGCCTTTTGTTGCTCTTGGCTTGGGGTGCAGCCAGTGCTGGCAGATGCCACGCTTCAACCAGACCACAGGAGCAGGGTGTCGGGCAGCGTGCCTGGCTGGGGCACCCTGAGAAGGTGGTGGGGAGGAGCTGAGGGAAGGACCTGTCTCTGAGTGTTAAATGGTAGCTGGCTGTGGAACCATAGTGCGGCAGCGCTGATGAAATGAATCCTCACTTTTGCAGGCGGCGTTTCTGTACCAGCTGCAGACGAGATATTTACTAAGTCAGGTATTGTATAACTAGCCAGGTTCTGGGCCATAGATTAAAGGTATTCCTAGGAACGTGGATAAAGTTGGGGATCTAAGTTCATCCTGTCCTGGGGAGAGCTGGGTTGAGGAATGTGTGAGGCACAGCCCTCAGCCGGACCTGCAGGGCAGGGAGAGCTCATGGGAACCACGCATAGTTTGCTTCATTTTCCCCATTGCTACCTTCCAACTCTGCATTTTGTTGATTGCACCAGCTCCTGAGCCCTGCACACTGCCTTCTGCGTGTCTAACACAATCCGGTGTTATCTGAAATAGGAGCTGCCTTCTTGCCTTTCCCCTTGGGCTTTGATGCAGGTTTCCCCTGTGTTCGCTGGAAGGGGGCTTGGGCAGCACTGGGGAAGCAAATTCCAAAGTCTTTCCTTGGCTTGCAGGCGATCATTTTGCCTCAGGTGTTGACGGGGATTGCAGCCAACATCCTCAATGTGGCCATGAACGCCTTCTTCCTATACGCGCTGAAGCTGGGCGTGGTGTAAGTGTGAGCAGAGGTGGTGACAGCCTCTCCCTCGGTGCAGGGGTTTGTTCAGGCCTGTGGTGGTGTCCTGGGATGTCCAGTTCTGCCGCCCTCTGCCCCTACCCAACCATCCTAGAAAGATAAGGCTGGAGGGATCTGGGAGGTGGTGGGAGGAGGATGTTGTCTGTAACCTGCCTGTCTCTCTCCGCAGGGGCTCTGCCTGGGCTAACACTGTGTCTCAGTACACCCAGGCCATTCTCCTCTTCCTTTACGTGTGGTGGAAGAAGATCCATGTGGAGACGTGGGGAGGTACTGTTTGTAGCTTAATCCTTCAAAATGGCCCTGGAGATTTGGCCAGTCACCAGCCCCCATGGTGTAGGTCTGACAAGGGGATTACCATCCCCTCACGGCGAGTTAATGCTGTAAGCCGTCACCCCAAGGCCCTTACTGTAGCCTCAAATACAGTCTGGCTGATCACCCTGGCTCAGGAATGCACCAGGGTACAGCAGGACTAGGCTGATGTCCTGTGAGCTGTGTGGCTTGTGGTTGTTGTCCTCGGTGTCCAGAAGAGTATATGGCTCCCCTTCGGGGCAGGAGAAGGAGAACGTGCATTCATTCTGTTTCACCTCCTCATTGCAGGTTGGTCCAGGGACTGCCTCCTGGACTGGGGCTCCTTTATCCGGCTGGCGGTGCCTGGCATGCTCATGATGTGTATTGAGTGGTGGACCTTTGAGCTCGGGAGCTTCTTGGCAGGTCAGTCCAAATCTTCTTTTTCCACTGGTTCAACAGGATATCTTCCAGCCATGCCTGCTCTGGTGGCTGATTCTTGAGCGCGTCCCCAGAGCACCTCCTGCCAGGAGGCTCCTTGCCTGCAGGGTTGGTTCTGCAGGGTGCTGCATCTGTTGGATGGGAACCCTGTAGTAACTGCCTTTTTGTTGGCAAAGGAGAATTTTTAATTCTGACCTAACAAAAGAAGTGATTAATCTTTTCCAGGGCTGCTGAGTGTGGTGGAGCTGGGCGCGCAGTCTGTCATCTATGAGCTCTCCTCTGCGGCGTACATGGTAAGGGCTGGGTGTATTAAACCAAGATCAGCCTGGCAGGAGTCCCCAAACAATGGCCCTGCAGATCAAGGCTGGGGAGGGAAGCAAGAGTGGGAAGCAGGAGTCAGTACCAGGCAGGTGATGACTCTCAGACCTGCTGTGCAGCTGCACATCCAGGGGTTCACTGCAAATGGAAAATCCCTTTGCTGCAGCAATGCCAATTTGCCCCAAATTCCCTGCTGGGGAAGAAGAAAATGGCTGCAGGTTCTATTGCCCCTCACCTCCTCCTTGTCTCCTGCTACTCAGGTGCCTCTCGGCTTCAGTGTGGCTGCGAGTGTCAGAGTGGGCAATGCCCTGGGATCGGGGGATGTGGTGCAAGCCAAGACCTCCTGCATCACTGCGCTGCTGTGCACAGGTCAGCCCAGGTCCTGCAGAGGGGAATAAAGGAGCAGGACTTACTGCCCTTGATCCAAGCAACTTGACTGTTTCATTTTCTTTCAGGAGTTTTTGCTGTGGTGGTTGCGACATTACTGGGAACCCTAAAGGACGTGGTGGGATACATCTTCACCAACGACAAGTGGGTTAACAGCTTTCTTTTTGAGTATTACTACCTCTTTGGAGGGCGTGATTTATATCCCAGGAGCTGCTCAGAAGCTGTGGGCAGATAGAGTTGATAAACCTCTGTCTGGCAACCATGTTCCCCAGAGGTTCCTGCCCACTGCCCAGTGTCAATGGGCAGCATGGGTGCTGCCGACGCTGGGACACTACTGTGGTGGTACCCAAGCTGCATGCATCCCCTCGAGTGTCATGGGCTGGGATCGGGCTTTGCCACTGGCTGAGGGAGATATGTCAGAACCAGAGCCCCTCGGGACCAGGCTGTGCTGCTTTCCCTGACCAGTACGTACATCTTCCCAACAGGGAGATCATTATCTTGGTGTCCAAAGTGATGATCATCTTTGCTCCGTTCCACTTGTTTGATGCAGCAGCAGTGAGTATTCCAGCACGTGGAGCGATTCTTCTTTGCAGGTTGGGGTGCAATGGAGAGTGCAAAGCTGCCTCTAGCTCGCTTGTGATCTGTTAAAATGATACAGAGGAGCAAACTGATAAACCATCAAAGCAGCTGCTTGCATTACCTATAGCACCTCAGTGTCCCCTGTGCTTGCAGTTGCCCATTGGCATTGCTGCAGAACAACCCAGTTCTCCTCCTTTTTGCCCCTGGCAAGGCTTCAGCTCTTTACTAGTGTGTCAGAGCAGCACAAGCGAGCAGCTGGGTCTTCAGAGATGTCGGGTACTCACAGCATAGTGGCAGTGCTAGTACAACTCGTTAGATAGCAAATCCAGCCTGTTTCCTCCTGTCATGTCCCAGGCATTGTCGCTCTGGGGCACTGTCCCTCTGCTGGCACACCTCTCGGTGTCTGCAGACGGCGCCACGTTCTGCACCGGGGTCAGCAGCTGGAACCAGAGGAGCCCTGCACCACGTGCTCTGTGATGTGGCTTTGGTCCCTCCTGGCCCTGCAGGACAGTGCTGTGGGTTTCCCATAAAATGGTTTAGGTTGGAAGGGACCTTGAAGATCGAGTCCCAACCCCCCTGCCCTGGGCAGGGACACTTCCCACCAGCCCAGGTTGCTCAAAGCCCCATCTAGCCTGGCCTTGAACACCTCCAGGGATGGAGCCTCCACACCTTCTCTGGGCAACCTGGGCCAGTGCCTTACCACCCTCAAAGTGAAAAATTTCTTCCTAATATCTAATCTAAATCTACCTTCTTCCAGTTTGAAGCCATTCCCCCTCGTCCTATCACTCCATGCCCTTGTAAAAAGTCCTTCCCCAGCTCTCCTGTAGCCCCTTTAGGGACTCGAAGGCCTCAATAAAGTCTCCCCAGAGCCTTCTCTTCTCCAGGCTGAACAACCCCAGTTCTCTCAGCCTGTCCTCATAGGAGAGGTGCTCCAGCCCTCTGATCATCTTCGTGGCCTCCTCTGGACCCACTCCAACAGGTCCATGTCTTTCCTATGTTGGGGGCTCCAGAGCTGGTCACAGTACTCCAGGTGGGGTCTCAACTCACAGGCCTGTGCCATTCCCCAGAGTTCCTGTGGTGGTACCTTCCATAGCATCTGCTGTCCCATATATTGATCCCTCCGCCTGCTTTCCTTAGGCAACCTGTGGTGGCGTGCTGCGGGGCACAGGGAAGCAGAAGATGGGTGCTATCGCCAACGCCATCGGCTATTATGCCATCGGTCTGCCCATCGGCATCTCACTGATGTTTGCTGCTAAGATGGGGGTGGTAGGTACGTGTGTCCTGCGTTTGGCTTTGTGTGAGCTGCCAGCACTGCTTCTGCTGGGCCAAACCCTATGCCTGGAGCAAAGGCTCAGTCCTGGAACTTACGCTCAGATCTTCCTTTGTATCGGTGGGGCTGGATTGCAGATTGAAGTATTTCGCTGATGCAGGCTCCCAGTAGCCTCCATCAAATGGGGCGGCTGAGATGTCCCAGTAAATCCAGGCTTGCTCCCAGCATAGGACCCTCCCAGGAGCTGTCTCCTCTCCCATCAAGACTGGATTAGACGTGGGGTGATAATCTGACCCCACTGAAGTCCTTGGGCATTTTGGCAGTGGCTGGCAAAAGCAGGTTTTCCTCAAGCCCTCCCTAAAGTAACTCTCCATCGCTGCAGGTCTGTGGGTAGGGATGATCGTTTGCATCTCTCTGCAAGCCCTTTCCTTCTTGGCTTTTGTCACGCGCATGGATTGGAAAAAAGCTGCAGAAGAGGTGAGACTTGTGCTTCTAGTAACTCCTAAAAGGTGTTAGGTGAGTTCCTGTCCCAGTACCATGCCACAGCCCTCTGGGGGGAGGCAAAAGTGAAATGGGATCTGTCCTTGCAGCAGCAATTTGGTGCTGAGCGTGCTTGCTTTGGGAGGGTGGAGGCTCAGGTTTGCTTGGCTGGGCAGAACACCCTTGCTCTGAGAAGAGCAACTCTTCTGTGTGTTTTTAGGCTCAAGTCCGCGCTGGACGGAAAAAACAACTGGAAGATGTGAACTCCAATGGCACAGCTGCTAACAAAACATCTGCTGTGGGTATGTAACCAGGCCCGACAACAGGGAGCGAGCCCAAATTCTCCACCCAACCCTTCCTTTCCTTCACAGTCATGGCAGCCGTGTCTGTCCTGCAGGCCCAGATGGCTACAAAGGGCAGTGTCTGGTGCTGGTCCCAGGCCAGTGGCACTTCTCCTGTACTTAGTAATGGGGTACAAGGTACCTGTTACCCCTGTCACCACCCTGGCTGCTCCAGAGAAGAGCCTGGACTGCCAGCCAGTGTCTGCCTAACCTGGGAACACCTGCCACTCTGCTGTGGCGTGTCCCGGGAAAGGACCCTCAGGACTGTCACTAGAGCTTGTGCAGCTTCAGACTGGGCTCCTCTGACTTTGCAGCTCAGCTTCCCTGCAGCACTTGCCTCTCTTGCACAGATTACATCTCTGTTGACACGGACACCGTGGACACTGTTGTCCTGCCTGAGAGCATCGTGGGAGGTGAGAGGCAACCTGACCGCCAGCTCATCACGCAGGAGGAGCCTGCTGTCGTCCCTGCTCCTCCCGCTGTGGTGTGGAGGGCCCTGATCGTCCGCCGCCTCTTGGCTGCTGCCGTTGCTGTTGCTGTCCTGCTGGTGGGCATACTGGTCCGGCTCCTGACTGGCAATGGCTAGAAGCAGTGACACTGGGGAGCTGTGCACAGAACAGGAGGGCACGTGGTGATGTCCCAGGAGGATGGCGTGGGGGAAGGAATTCCCCCTTGGTTCCTTGTAGAGAGTCACTTTGCTCAGTTTCTGATTAACTCACGAAGTTTTATCCCACATGCAGAGTTCTTAAAGGGGGTGAGGGTGCGGCACCTGGGAAGAAAGTGCTCGAGAGCTGGTTCCTCTCCTGCACTGCACCGGGATGTCGCTTGTGGTAGGTGGGAGTGTATCCTGGGGCCGGCCCGGGAAGGAGACGGAGACCTTGTGCTGCTGTCCTGCTTCCTACTCCTTGGGGGCATTTGTCCATGTCACTTGCTAATGGCAGAGGCTCTTGCTGCCTTTCCTCACGCACCAGTCTGTGCCAGCATCTCAGCGTGGCAGAGCCCACTTGCTACCCCTGCGGCAGCGCAGAGCAAGGCCGATGCTGTTGGAAGGTGGCCGACTCCTCTTGGCTGCTGCCGGGGCGTTGGACGCTGGCTGCTGGCCCTGCTCTCCCTGCTGTGCGGCGGGCACAGAGCCTAAAGCAACTCTTTGCACTTTTGTAAGGTGGGATTTTGATACAATAAAGGTTTTCTGAGTAAATGTTGAGCTGTTAATGTGGTGTGAGCACGACCCTGGTTGTTGGCGCGATGAAGCTGTTAAGAGGGGACATGTGCGCCTGGTTTGTGCAGCACAAGGGGTGTGCACAGGGCACAGCCTCAGCCTCCTGGCCCTGCGCGCAGGGGCACCCAGGGGCTTGTTTTAGCTGGGTTCACAGAGATACAAGCAGGGTTTGTGCACCTTCGTTGCTCCCACACCACTGCTGAGCTGCATTGGAGAGGATTAGCGGTGCACAACCCTACAGAAACTGCCATATGTCTTAATGCAAACGTCCCCAGCACTGCTGCCCACCCCTGCCCTCAGCACCGAGCCCCTTGGGATCGGTCCCAGGCTCTTACCTGCAGCTGTGTGACCGCAGCGAGGCCACTACCTCTGCCGTGTGGCACATGCTCAGCCGTTGGAGGTGAATACCGTGCACAGCACCCCTCTGCCACCCCACAGCTCTCGTGGTGCTGGTTGCCTGTGGGCTAGGAATGAAAAGACATAAAGAAGCTTGAAACAGCCATCAATCGCAACCTTAGCAGCCTCTGCCTGGATGTGGCAGACTCTACCCTGTTTGGGGTCCCGCTGGGTTTGGAAATGCAGTCTGGGGAGAGGAGGAAGCCTGCCTTGCTCTGCCTGGTGGGTTACCCCATCCCACCGGTGCCCACCTCCCGCCCTGTGCAGGAGAGGGTCTGCATGGCAGCGGCAGCTCCCCTCCACCTCCCCGGCCCTGCGGTGGGCCAAGGCAGGACGCTATATTTGGCCTGGCAGAGCGGTGCCGGTGAAACCTGACGCTGCCGCGCTGTGCGAGGCTGACAGCTGGAGCCAATGGGGCCGGCTTGTCTTGGCCACCGTCACGGTGTGATGAGAGGGGCCGAGACCAGCAGTGTCCCCGCCACTGCCGGCAGCAGCTCACGGGAGATGGCACACAGACCCATGGATCCTCCATCGCTGTTGGAAGCAGCAGACAACCCTCCAGCCCACCAGCCAGCGGAGCCAGGGCAAAGCAGGAGAGAGGTATGAGGGCTCATGGGAGTGATTTGGGAAGACTCAGTCCCTTGAACCTTGTCCGGGCTCCCCCACGCTGCCCGCGGCGGTGCACAGGACCCTCACTGCCCAGCCCTGCCCTGCTGCCTCCACTCCCCATCGCTGCCCCGGCTACCGGCAGAGAGGAGCACGCGGTCAGCTCGCCCGGCCCCGGCTGAAGTTCACCCCACCGTGGTTACACATTGCTCACCCTGGCGGGGTGGTTTTAACAGAGTGCGGAGGAAGAGGGTTGTTTCACTCCCCTGGCAGAGCGGCAGCATGAAGCAGGCGAACCTCCCTGAGGAGAACAGCTTCAGCGAGGCAATGGCCACGGGCCAGCAGGATCTCACGCCCGGCAGCTGCGGGAAGAAACGCCACTGGCTTCGGCGCCTGGTCCCAGACAACTTCTGGGAGGACGCGAAGAAGCTGCTGGTGCTGGCGGGGCCACTGGTAAGGACCCTGGGAGGAGAGCGCTCCCCCCAGCACGGCCACCCCTGCTCACCTCCATCTCTGACCTTCGCCTCTCCTCTTCCCTGCGCTCAGATCCTGATCCAGCTGCTGATCTTCCTGATACACCTCGTCAGCTCCATATTCTGCGGCCACCTGGGCAAGGTCGAGCTGGCTTCTGTCACGCTGGCCATCGCTGTAAGCATTCCCGGGGGCTGCCTCAGCACCGGGCACCAGCTCCCACCTGCCAACACCGGGATGGGATATGGACAAGGACAGAGATTTTAGACTCCCCCTTTTCCTTTTAGCCCCTCTCCCTACCTAAAAGTTTTAAATGCTCACATTTGCTCTTTGTCTTTTTTAACTCCTGTTTCCAGGTTATAAATGTTACTGCCATCTCTGTAGGTTATGGTTTGGCTTCGGCATGTGACACCTTGATATCGCAGGTGGGTAAGAGATGCTGGCACTTGTCCTGGGGTTTTCCAGCATCGGCTGACGCTGCCCAGGCACCGCATGGAGCCCCGGCTGTACCTGCGAGCTGGGGAAGCTTGTTCCCAAACAGCAATCCCGTAACAGGGAGCTCCGTGCTCCCCTTGAAATACCAAGTCCTTCCCGGGTGGTCTCCAGGGTGGTCAGGGCTGCTCCGTGCTCTGCGGGGTCCCTGTCCCTCCAGCACTGGCGTGCTGCCAGTGCAGCAGCGCTCCCCGTCCTCTCACCTTGCAGACCTACGGCAGCAAGAACCTGCTGCGCGTGGGGGTGATCCTGCAGCGTGCCACCCTCATCCTCCTGCTCTGCTGCTTCCCCTGCTGCGCCATCCTCATCAACATCGAGCAGCTCCTCCTCCTCATCCGCCAGGACCCCGAGGTCTCCAGGTTGGGTNATGGCCATTCCCCCTCGCTAACCATGCCTCTCGTGTCCCCCCAGGTTAACCCAGCGCTACGTCATGGCGTTTGTCCCTGCTCTCCCGGTGAGTCCCCGTGGGCACCCTGGATGTTGGCCACGCGCAGGGACCAGCCATCCCGCTCCTATTTTCCACCGCAGCAGCAGAGCCCCTGCTCAGCGCTGGCCTCACCTCACCCACCAATTTCCTTTCCAGGCAGTTTTTCTGTATAACCTGGAGACAAAATACCTACAGAACCAGGTAGGTCCCGCAGCCCTCGCACCCGCAGCAGGTCAGCCCTGGCTCAGGGCTCCCTTCAAGCATGCACCCAGGGTTTCACGCTCGCTGTTCCCAGTGGTGAGGCAGCGTTTGTCCCCACCGCCGCCCAGGTGCCCCGGAACACCTCCAACCCTGGAGATCACCCTATCCCACAGCCAGGTGTGTCTACCTGCCTGATGGACCTCTCTTCATACTTTCCCACATCGGGGATTTACCTCCAACACACTCATTTTCCAAGCAGGCAACATCATCAGAAGTTTCTTTTTTGGCTGGGAAAGCTGCTGAGCGCGGGGCTGGCGGGGACCTTTGCACCCCTCACCTGAAGCTTTTGTGAAGGTGCCGCAGCCCCCATCTCCTCCTCTTTGCAGATGATCATGTGGCCGCTGGTGCTGAGCGGGATCGTCGGCAACATCGTCAACGTGATTGCAAACTGCATCTTCCTCTACGTGCTCCATTTAGGCATCACGTGAGTAGCGCCTGCATCCCACGGAGGGGAAAACACAACACCTGGCAACGGCAAGGGACTTTTTGGGGATGTCAGCACCACCAGGCGTGGCCGAACATCCGGTGTTCGTGGGGGCACAGCGGGATGTTACGCTCTGGCACCCCGAGGCCGGGGAGGCGCAAGCAGGATGCCGACGACCTTTCTCATTTCCTTTGCAGGGGCTCTGCCTGGGCCAACACCGTTGCTCAGTATTCACAAACCATTTTCTTATTGCTGTATATCATAGGCAAGAAACTCCACGTGAAGACCTGGGGAGGTAAGAGCATCTCCCCAGCTCCCTCTGGGTCCTGCCTTACACAAATATTCATGAATCTTCCACCACTTCTACCAAGTGAATTCTGTTAGCCCTGATGGTGAAATATTAACCTCAGCCCGGTACAGCCCAGGAATGTGGTGCTGCTTCGGTGGTAGCACGTCATGCGCGAGCGTTGGCAGAGCACCATGCTGGGCAGTAAACATTAATTCTGGAGAAATGAAACTTTCTGCTGAAGCTTCATAGGGTTCAGCCCCAAAGCCGGATGAGCACAGACGTAAGCACGAGGTTGTCCTCAGAGGCTCTGCTCCGGGAGGGATGAGCTGAGGGTTGCACCGCTCTGTGGCCCACAGGATGGCATCAGCAGAGCTTGTACATGCACAATGTGCTGCAGGAGGTCCTATGGAGCTGAGGAGCATTGCCCTGGTGGTTCTGCAAATGGGAACAGCACCTCCAGCTGCCTCGGGTGCTCTCCAAGGATGTAGTGGCCAGTCTGGTCATCCATCAGGTGACATTTCTCCTCTCTGCAGGCTGGTCCAGTGAGTGCCTGCTGGAGTGGGACAGCTTCACCTCCCTGGCTGTCCCCAGCATGCTCATGATATGCATCGAGTGGTGGACCTACGAAATCGGGAGCTTCTTGATAGGTCAGTGGAGAGGGGGGAGCTGTAAGGAGGTGGACAGGGTGGGACCCAGAGCGGTGTCTGCAGCAGTCGCAGGGGCCGAGAGCTGCTCTCCACCGGGCACCCACACCCAGCGCTGAGCCTCTCCTCTCCCCCAGGCCTGCTGAGCGTCATAGAGCTCTCCGCCCAGTCCATCATCTACGAGGTGTCCGTTGTGGCTTTCATGGTAAGGGCTGGGGGTTGTTATTTCAGAGCAGGGCTCCCTAGGGACACTCCTGGGACGGGCACCCAGCAGAAATCAGCTCCAGCAGATCTCGGTCTTCCCCCTCTGCACTTAAGCCTCTCCCTACTCCTGCCGATTCCTCTTGTGGAGACGTTTTAAATTAAATCCTGAACTCCGTCCCCGCCTCTGCCGGGTGGTTATTCTGCTGTCACTGCAATGGCCCCATTACCCAAACACATATGCGAGCCTCAGCCCTGTGGTTACAGATCCCCCTGGGGCTCGGCACGGCCGCCAGCGTGCAGGTGGGGAACGCGCTGGGCGCCGGCGACGTCGAGACGGCCAAGAGATCCTCCTCCACCAGCCTGCTCTGTACAGGTCAGGCTGCCGGCGTGCCGGGAAGCCTTCGCCTGGGCTTCTTCCAGGCACAGCAGGACCAGGGAGCGGTTGCAGTCCCCTGCTTGCGGCGCACACCGGTGTCCCCCGCTCTCTCCCTTCGGCTGCTCCCGAGCTCCCCGTCATGGCCGGGCCGGGCTCAGCACTTTGCTCTGTTTTTCAGGGGCGTTTTGCATAGCCGTGGGGGTCATTTTAGTCGCCACGAAAGACGTGCTGGGATACATCTTCACCCCTGACGAGTGAGTGCCCCCAGCTCCCAGCCTTGATTCGCAGAGGTCGGTTCCCAAAAGCAATCATTGGCTCGGCTCTTCTCTGTCCCCAGGGAGATTGTTGACTTGGTGGCCTGGGTCATGCCTGTCTACGTTGTCTTCCACTTGTTTGAAGCCATGTGTGTAAGTGCCTGGGGATGCTGCTGCTTTTGGTAGGGGACCTCGGTGCTGAGCAGCAGCATCACAGGTCGGTCAGTCGAGGGTCCCTCAGGCTGTGGGTGGGCACCGGCACAGACACCGAGACCCTGCAGAGCTCCTGGGGTCACCCCTTAGAAAACACAAGTGTGCAAAGAGGTGCTGACCCACGGGACCGGGCAGAGATGCAGAAATAACCAGGCAGAGGCTGCTCATCACCGGGCTGGTTGACCAGCCCCCCGCCAAGGCAGCAGCAGACCCCCGAATTCGGCCAATGCAGTGCTCGCGGCCCTGTCCCCATCCCCTCTCCCTCTCCCCATCAGGGCACCAGCAGCGGGGTGCTCAGAGGCATAGGCAAGCAGAAATTCGGTGCAATCCTCAACGCCGTGAGCTACTATGGTGTGGGCCTGCCCCTGAGTGCCGTGCTGCTCTTCGTGGCCAGGATCGGCGTCATAGGTACCGACCCCCCGGGCGTTGCAGCTCTGCATGCGCCCAGATCCCCCGCGGGGATGCGGCTCCCCCCAGCTCTACTGATGGCTCATCGTGACCCTCCCGCCTGGCTGTGCCCTCCTACTTGGCTGGGGACTGGGCACATTGGGGGGGACTGGGGTGGCCCCTGCAACTACTGAGAGCTTTTAATTTTACTGGGAAAAAGCAACCGCTGCCAGGTCTGTTGGGCAGCCCCACAGCAGGCACCCACGACCGCCCCATCCCTGTGTCCCTGCTGACCTCGGTGACATCCCCTTTCTTGGCTCGCTGTGCTGAGATGCCGTCTCGGTTGGGTTTGGTCCAGCCACGGCACCCGACTGACTCCGGCGTGCCCTCTGCAGGCCTGTGGCTCAGCATGCTCGTCTGCGTCTCCATCCTCTGCACCTGCTTCATCGCCTACATCTCCCGCATGGACTGGAGGAAGGCGGCCGAGGAGGTAACCCGTGCACCCATGGCATCGCACCCTGCCAGCAGGAAGGTCCCCGGTGGCTTGGCTGGGATCTCAGCGGGATAAGACAGCATTGCGGGCTTGATCCCTCCAGTGTCCCCAGTAAAAGCTAGTGCTGCTGTGTTTGGGACTGTGGCCACCTCCCTGTAATTCAGCTCCCTCCCACTCATGTATTCGATGGCCTTAAGGTTTTCCTCTGCGCCTTGTGCCACCCTTGGCTGGGGACACGAAGCACAAAGCAGACCAAGGTGTCGTGAGCACTGCCTTGTGCCCCAACTGCTGCAGGGTTCCCACCAGCCAGCATCACTTGGGCATTTTGGGCATCTTTCAGCTGTGCGGTACCATTTCCAGCCGGACGAACCTCGTGAGAGGTGACATGTTGGCTTTGCTCAGTGGGGATTTCCCATACCACACGCTGTCGGCTAAGCCCATCGCATTCCCTCCCCCAGGCTCAGCGCCGTGCAGGAGTGACCCAGCCACCGCCAGAGGAGCTGAACCCGGGCCCCGAACCCTCCTGCAAGGCACTTCCCTCCGGTGTGGGGCCAGCCCCACCACCCCACGCATACCCCCCTGCCATGGCAGTGAGGGGGTGCATAGGTACGGCCAGGAGCTGGGCGCTGCATGCGCTGGTGGGTTTGGGTCCAGGAAGGGCCCTCAAGGATTCATATAAGCCAGAAACAAGCCCACAAAATAGGGGTGCAGCTGGTGGCACCCCCAGTAACAATAATTATGAGGGTGGGCTCAGGAGGGTGATGCAGGGGGAGCAGGGGGACGACCTGGAGGGATGGGGCACCCTGGGCCGTTCTCACCTTGCAGACACCGGGTCCCACTGAAGCTCCACCGAGGGCTGGAGATCTCCACACTCTGGGCTGCTTGTAAAGTGCTTTCAGACCTCGGACGAAACCTTCCCAAGAAACCCCTCAATCCCCCCAAAAGCCCTCAGTGACCCTCCCCCATTCTCCTTGCAGCGGGAGTGGATGCACAGAACGGCGTCGTGCTCACGGGCATCACCAAGATGGAGGGACCGACGTACCAGCTGGAGCCCCAGGAAGCCAGTCCTGCCACGTCCCCTCCAGCCACCGCCGTTGCCACCAAGGAGCTGATCATCCGGCGTGGGCTGGCGGTGGCCGCAGCCATCGCAGTACTTGCGCTCGGCATTGTTGTAAAGCTGATGACCAGCAAACACTGACTCGCACCAGGGACTGTGGGGACTTTGCTTTGGGGACGAAAGCCCCTCCTGACGGGTGGACGTACAAAGCACAGACCGGCCAGCGAGACAATCCAGCACGCACCTGTCCCATGGGAGCCAAAGGGCCCCCGTCAGCATTCGGCAGCATCTGCTCAGCCACCACTTGGGAACGGGCCCTGTGGCTGCTCCGACACCCAAAACGTTGCTCCAGGCTGCCCCATGCACACCGAGTGTGCGGGTTACCAGCTCCTGCCGCGCTGCTGGTTATCACCTGCCACCCGGAGCCCAGCACAGCCTGGCTCGCACCGCTGCTCTGTGACAAACACCAAATAAAGAATAAACCCAGCTGGGCTCGGGCTGGCTCCTTCGGGTGGGGGCTGAGGGCAGGGCTCAGGCTGGAGCAGGGGACCCTGGGGGCTGCATCGAGCCGGGGGCTTGTGGGTCTTGCCCTGGCCCCAATTGGCCTTTACAGTAAAACAAAGGTTTTATTCAGCAAGGCAGCTTCCAGTTACAAGCTTGGAGGTAAAAGATTCCCAGTAAATCAATAAAAAGTGGAAATTCGATTACGTGCGAGATGGCTGGCTGCTCAGCCGAGGGCAAGGACCTCCCCAGACCTGGGGCTCCGGTGGCAGCAATGCTGCTGTTGGCACACAGCCCCAGGCATGGTGCACCAGCCTTGTGAGGGTCCCTGGTGCTCCTCAAGTCCTCGGGGCAGAGCGTGGCCACAGCTCAGAAAGCCTTCGCTGTCACCTCAGGTAGCCGTTGGCCACCTTGGACGGCTAAAGGTGGTTTCCCCTGCAATGAGACATCACCCGTTCGGTCATGAGTCCTTCCGAGGATGGGAAGCTGCAGGTTCTTAGAGGCTCCTTCCCTCTGCTCTGGGCAGGCTGCTGAGGACAACCAGCCTGGACCGTCCCCATCAGTGAGACCCTCGTTATTTCGTTATTCCTCGTATGAAATACCTTTCTTGGGGATCACACGATGTGTTCAGTGGATAACAGGCTCAGTACCAACTGCCTGTGTTCTGATACTGTTGTGACAAACAATTTCCCCGTTCCCAAGAGCTTTTAGATGGGCTCCTGTTTGCAAAGCAGGGTAGGTGCTGCCTCCTTCCCTCTGCCACCACTCACTGCTGAGGTCTGAATCGGTTCCTGTGTTTCAGCAGAAGCCGGAGCCTTCAGCTCGGGGCTTCTCTGCTTTAGGTGGGTTTCATTTGCTTCTACCTCTTCAGTGCATTGGCTGACTTGGAAGAAAGGAAATTGCAGCAAAAAGAAGTTTGGCAGTAGGACTGCAGGGAATGAGTGGCAGGTTACAGGTCCGGTGTGCTGCCGACTGCTGATCACCCCTCTCATCTGGAGGACACCATCTGGAGAGGCACAGAAACAAGGCTGAGGCCCACAGGGAGGGAGCAGAGCCTGAGGCAATGGGGCAATGAAAGCTGAGACCAAGTGAGGCTCGAGGGACAGAGCTGGGAACACGCACTCATGCAGAGAGCCAAAGCTCACCTTTGCCACCACCGCTGCCACAATCCCCAGCAGGGCCGAGATGGCCAGTCCCACTCGGCCCTTGTTACACTGCTTCAAGAGGAAGAACTTGGCCCAATCCACCTTCTTCTGGCTGCCAGGCGGGTACCGGAGTTTGTTCACAACCTCCATCTTCAGGTCCTTGATCAAGCAGGCGCGGTGGTGGGAGAAGGTCTCAAAGCTGTGCTTGCCGTGGTAGGCGCCCATCCCGCTGTTACCTAAGACATAACCCACACAGGTGACACCATGCACAGTGACAGTTGCATTTCTTAAATTCTGCTTGGCAGCCCCCAGGACACAGGGGAAACTTGGTCGTGGTGCTTCTGGAGCAGCTGCTCTGCTCCCCAGGGGCAGAGAAGCAAAGAGCAGCTTTACTAACTACCCAGAAATAAGTGAGGACCTGCCCACTGCCTTGACCTGCACCTCAGGCTGGTTGTGTGCACCTGACCTAAACGGCACCAGCCCTCTCCTCCCCAGGGCCAGTCCTGCTTCTCCCACAGAATTTACACTGGGGTAGGGGACAGGAGGAACAAGTAGTAGGAGATAAGGAGGACATTCAGCAACCTGCCATCAGAAACACCCAAGACCTCAGCCCTCTACCCACAGATTGTCTCTGCCACAAAACCATGAGTCTGACAGCGACCATGGAAACTCTACCATCCACTTAGCCACGGGCAACTTCATCCCACATCCCGGCACAGGAGAACCGGAGCAGCGGACAGAAGTGCCAGAGGGTTTTCCTCTCCCACTGGCACCACCACTGCTCCAATCACTAATGAGCCCTTTTACAAAGGCACCCACCAGTGAAAATAATGGGAAAATGCAGCTTAAAATTCCTGGATTGCCAAAAGGGTATGATGGCACCTGGGTCAGAGGTTGCTGCTGGGAGACTGAAACAAGGCGTATGGGATGGAGCAGGGACCTACCCACGCCACCGAAGGGCAGATCTGGAACCAAAGCATGCATGAAGACATCGTTGGCTGTCACGCCACCGCTGGAGGTCTCTGATATCACCCGTCTGATCAGCTACCCAGAATGAGAGATGGCACAGAACAGAGGGAAATCAAGACAGGCCACAAACACCATGGCGTTTACCAGAGCAGGTGGGTGTCAAGGTGACACTTGCATGTCCCTTTGCAGGGGGTGACAGGGTGTGCCTTGTTCTTTGAGAGAGGATGGGTTTACATTACTTAAGCACAAGATCTGTCCAGGTGGTAGAGCCACAAAATGAAGAGACTCCATCCCAGCACGACAGGTCGGAGGCGGTGTTGCATTGGCCGGAGCCTGGTGTGCTCCTCAGCCCTCCCACCCAAACCGCCCGGGGCTGTTGTGTCAGTGCAAAGCCCTGACCTAAATTCCTGAGCTGGCACAACAAAGCCTGGAGCGGGGGGCAGGACACGTGCAAGGAAGCAGCACCCATGAGCGTGGGCCGCGTGGGCCGCCCAGCCGAGGCGCACAGGGAGCTGTGCAAACCCAGAGTCCTTCAGCAGGAGACTGGGAACCTCCAGCAGCTCTGGGGACACTCATGGTCCACCGTGAGGCAAACGCTGCGATTCACAAGCAAAGAAAAGCCAACACAGACGCTGCGGGGAGCTGTGCCTGGGACTGGCCACGTTCAGGATCGAGCTGCGCAGAGTCGCCTCTGCGGGACAGCACAGCCCAGACCCACCTGCTTGTTGTTTGAGAAGACATACAGGGCAAGGGGCTTCTCGCGACGATTGATGAACTCAATGGCTTCGTCCACGCTCTTCACGGTCAGAATGGGAAGGACCGGTCCAAAGATTTCCTCCTCCATCACCTTTGACTCCGGAGAAACGTCGGTGAGGATAGTTGGTGCTGAGGCAAACAGGAGGGCAGGAGACGGAGTGAGCAGCACAGAAGACGTGGTCCATCACACGACCTCGTCCTGGGCACTGCCTGCCTTCAACACACGCCAAGCGAGCCACAGACACACACAGAGCCCCCAAAAGGCAACCATGACCAACCCCCTCCCCAGCAGCTGCCAGAAGCACCTATGAAGCAGGAGGCCTCATCCGTCTGTCCCCCGTGAGCAATCTTCTGCCCTTCCAGCAGGCCCAAGATCCTCTTGAAGTGACGCTTGTTGATGATCCTTTCGTAATCCGGAGACGACTTCACGTCTTCTCCATAGAATTCCTGACAAAGGGCACAGCAACAACAAAGCGCTCAACACACCTTCACAACAGCTCCAGGGCTGCAGCCCCAAAACTCAGACCTGGGCTGCAACAGGGACAACTCCCACAGCACGAGGAACTCCATGCTCACCTGCAGAGTCGCCTTGATGTTCTCCACCACTTTGCCCTGAATGGATGGGTCGCAGAGGATGTAGTCCGGGGCAATGCAGGTTTGCCCACAGTTCATATACTTCCCCCACGTTATCCGCCTACAGAAGAAAGGGAGATGGTTTCTCCACGGTCAGTCCCCTCCAGACCCCACAGCCCAGTCCATCATGCCTGAGTGACAACCACAGTCCAGGGAAAACAGCCCAGACGTGTCCACCTGCCCCACAGCATCCCTGCCCCTCTGCTGAGTCCCCACCACGGGCTTCACCAGCCTGACCTGCAGGCGACGGCCAGGTCACAGTCCTTGTCGATGTAGCAGGGGCTCTTCCCGCCCAGCTCCAGGGTGACGGGTGTCAGGTGCTTGGCGGCCGCTGCCATCACAATTTTGCCCACCGTGGAGTTGCCAGTATAAAGAATGTGATCAAACCTCTGGGTCAGCAGCTGCGTTGTCTCAGGTACTCCTCCAGTGACCACGGGATACAGCTCCTGCAGGACGAGGGTTTTTGGGGTCACCCCAACCTGGTGCATCCCCATGTTGCAGAGAAACCCGGGGAGTGACACTGGGCCACACTCACCCGGTCAAGGTACTGGGGGAGGAGATCAGNGTGGCAAACAAGAGTGTTACGGTTACATTGATGGAAAGCAAATATATCAAGGCAGTAGCTCTGCACGGGCAGACTCACTTGTGAGCTACAACAGGATCTGGACAAAGGATAGCAATAACAGAGACAAGCTCCGCTCCTTCCTCTGAAATGAAATTTCACATACTGTGTTGTGCCACATGATCTAAAAGAAACAGAGATTGAGGCCAGGGCTGAGTCAGGCTGTGGACCTACTCCCACGTATTAAGGCCAGGGGCACGTACAACTGCTGGGCTCTCCAATGGGCTGTCTTCTTCCTCAGCTCTCACCCCTCGCCTACAGAAAGCACTAAGTTCCCGGAGGAAACTGTACAGTGAAGCCCTGCTGTCAGAGTACAGCCTCAGCGACACAGCGCAATGGATGTCAGAACCGCCAGACAAGCTGAAGAGAAACAACACCACAAGTGTGGTTCAGAAGGACATGAAAACCTGGGACATAATGCCAGTGAGCAAATGGTGCCCAATTCTGAGGAAGAGCCGGGCACAGCTAGCATCCAATGCAAACTAGTACTTAGCTAGAAGCAACCCCAGCACAGTGTCCAAGAGAGCAATTATTGCAGTGAGAAGTGCATACACACCTCTTTACACTCAGGCAGAGTATTATCAACCTGTCTCTGTACTCTAAGAATAATTCGACACTTCCTGTATCTCCTGCTTATGCTCCTTTGGAGAGAGTGGGCAACTGATTTGACTCTAATCTGCATTAGCCCTTCAAGAGCATGAGAGGTATTTCCTCAAGACAATCAAGTCAGGCACGGGGCCACACTCACCCGGTCAAGGTACTGGGGGAGGAGATCAGCCACCAGCTGAGCTGTGTTCTCGCTGATCTCTGACGGCTTCACCACCACAGCATTGCCTACAAGACCAATGCAGCACAGCCACTGAGCTCTCCTCCTGCTCTCCTGCAGCACCCACCCATGTACCCACGAAGGACACAGGTCCCCACCTGCTGCGATGGCCCCAATCAAAGGCTGCATGACCAGGACAAAGGGGTAGTTCCAGGCCCCGATGATCAGCACCACCCCCAGCGGCTCGGAGCAGATGTAGACCTCATCCCGCATCGTCAGCAGGTTCCTCTTCACGGGCTGAGGGGCTGCCCAGGATGGCAGCTTGTCCATGGCCAGGGCCAGCTCCCCCAGCACGCCCAGGATCTCGTGGCTGTATGCGTTATGCCCACACTGCAATGACAGGGAGCTTGGGGAGGGGATGGTGAAGGCACCCACCTCCTGCACCCACTGTGACAGCCCAGGGAAGCAAGGTAAATTATGATGGCTTAAAGCGTCTGCCAGAGCAGTTACTGGGGTTGCTGCCCCAAAGGATCCCTGAGTCTGGGTGCCTGGGGCTCAGTGTGCAGCAGAAGGCAAAACCTGATAGCCAGGACCTGCCTCCGCAGTCCTGCCTCAGACTAGCTCCTTCTTAGAAATGGTGGCAGCAGATCTTGGCAGGCCACAGTGAGAACGAGGCCCGTGGGGGACATCGGCAAAAGCCATCTGGCAGGGCAAAGGCAGCCCTTGGCCTTCTTGCTTTCTCTTCTGGGCTGACCACTGGGCATACATGGCTGATGGGAGAAAGCCCCCCGCCGACCCGGACCTTGTGAAGATCTGCCTTGATGGCTGCCAGGATNACCATATGCGTTGGGCCCACTCTGCAATGAAAGGAAGCTCGGGGAGGGGATGGTGAAGGCACCCACCTCCTGCACCCACCACAGAAGCCTGGGCAGGCAGGGCAATGTCATCCAGGACCATGGGGGACATCAGTAGAAATCATCTGGCAGGGCAAAGGCAGCCCTTGGGGTTGCTGCCTTCCCTCAGGGATGACCATTGTCCATGCGCAGCAGAAGGGAGAAACCCCCCAGCTGACCCGGACCTTGTGAAGATCTGCCTTGATGGCTGCCAGGATCTCCTTCTCCTTTTCCTGCACCATCCGCTCCAGAGCCTTCAGCTGCTGCATCCTGAACTCCAGAGAGCGGCACCGGCCCGAGTTGAAGGCGGCTCTCGCCCGCCCAACGACCTGCTGCATCCTCTCCATGGCTGCTCAGCGCTGCGGGGAGAGAGCAGCAAGACCCAGCTCACTATGGGGCCATTGAGGGCTGCTCAGGCCTGGGAACACTCAATCTGGGGCCACCACTAAGAAATGTTCCACCCAGAGCAAGGCTAGGAGGTGTTCTCCTCCTTGGGTCACCTCCTGCTCCCAAGGGGGTTCCCACCTTCTGATGCCCCATCCTACCTGCGTAGGGTCCACCAACGGAGGGCACCTCTCATGGCAACCCAGCATCTCCGGGCATGGCTGATAGAACCTGTTCTGCAGGTGCTTTCTCCTTGCTCAGGGATACCCTTAAACCCACCAGCCACCCCACCTTCTGCTCACAGGGATGCTCCCAAGGAGCCAAAACACGGAGATGACCGTGGCTTCGGTGGGCAGGAAGGGGAGCTGTGTGCCTGAAGCCAGCCTGTGCCCGCCTTCCTTGTAACTAAGTGGCCCTCACGTGGCGTTGTTGCAGAAACACGAGGAAGGGTTGCAGAGATTTCATCCTGCTTCCCGGGTGCAGTCTTTCACTCTTTAGTCCGGACAAGATATCTGCCTGCAGTCCCTGCCTATCCGAAGGAGACACCGAGGTTCCCCTGCAACTGTTTAAACCTGCCCTTCCCTGCCGGCCACCGCAGCTGCGTGACACAGTCCTGATCCTGACCAAGAAAGCAGATGACTCATTAAAAAAAAAGAAGGAAAAAAAGACAGTTACCTTCAGAGCAGCTTCTCTCTCCGCCCGTCTCCCACAGCAAGTGCAAGCAGGCGCAACTTCCCCTGACACAGCTCGGAGTGATTTCTCCTCCCACGAGAGGATAGCTGGCTCGGGCCCAGGGCTCTCGCTAGATACAAGATGCCCTTTACCCAGATATATCCTCACCCTGTGAATGCGCGAGCCCTGGATCGCCACGTTCAGCTGGGGCAGTGACTCAGCCACCAGTGCGGGATTGCGAGAGACCACGTGGCTTTGCCCACTTTGGGCGCACGAAGACGGAGGAGCGCTTTCATGCGCTGCAGCAGCCGTCGGGAGCCAACGAACGCAGCCCGCACTATCGTCTAGATCTGAACAAACCCCGACTGGGCAGCGCCCACAGGTGGGAGGCAATCAGGGCGATGGGTTTGCACAGGACGGGAGGAGAAACAGTTTGGCTCCTCCACAGCTCTCAGCACCGCCTCGCCCCACGCCTTGCCTGCCTCCACGCACCTCTCTGGCAGCTCCCCCGCCAGAACTCTGGGGGATCCGTCCCCACGAGTGGGGAGGTCACCGTGCTGGGGACCTGTGCTCCTGCGCTGCGGCAGAGGCACCTGACAACACCTGTGTGACACTCGGCCAAGCCGCGACCAGAGTCGGGAGTGGCAGAGGACAGGCAAGATTTCCCAGGAGCCTGCAGGGACTTACCACGCTCGGTTTATTATTTAAATTCTCAGTGTTTATTTAGTACTTGCAAAATATATCATCAAAAAGGCTTAGGCACATGGATTTTCACCAGGCATGAAGAAATCCCACCTATTGCACAGTAAATATAATTTTCTGCTCTATAGTGAGTAATTGCATTTAATAATAGTTTTTAAATTTACTTTATTTAAACATTAATATTTCTAAGGTCCTTTTGCCTTAAGTTTCTCCAGCATCCTGTCCCCAAGCTAGAACAAGCCCCATATTATCTCTCAGTGCAAGATTATAGCAGACCCAGAAGCTCAAACACAAAGGAGTACACACTCTTTCAGTAATTGTTTTCCCTTGGAGGAATCTGACCAGGAATGGGTTTGTACCAGTTTTGGCTGGGATGGAGTTAATTTTCATCATAGTCGCTAAGTTTCGTCACAGCAGGATGGTACTGTGTTTTGGATTTGTGACCATAACAGTGTTGGTAACACACCCACGGTTCAGCTCTGCAAAACAGTGCTCGCACAGCGTCAAGGTCTCTGTTTCTCACCGTCCCGCCAGCGCGTAGGCTGGGGTCAGCAAGAAGCGGGGAGGGGACACAGCTGGGAGAGGTGACCCCACCTGACCAAAGGGATATTCCAGACTATATGAGCTTGGGCTCAGCGAAAAAAGCCGGGGGGAAGGCAGAGGAAGTGGGGGGACATCGGGAGTCATGGCATCTGTCTTCTGAAGTCACCGTTATGTGTGCTGAAGCCCTGCTTTCCTGGGGATGGCTGACCATCTGCCTGCCGAGGGGAAGTAGTGAATGAATTCCTTAATTTGCTTGCCTGCACGCCCAGGTTTCACTTTACCTATTTAAACTTTATCTTAACCTACAAGTTTTCTCACTTTTACCCTTCCGATATTCTTCCTCATCCCACTGGGGGGAGAGAGTGAGCGGCTGTGTAGGGCTTGGGTGCCCAACTGGGCTAACCCACAACAGGGTACCTTTGCAATTCTCTCTCCTCTAAACAGGCCTGAAACTTCTTTTGTATGAGCATAACATACCCTTATCAGCAAAATACAGGCAGTGCAGGTATCATCTTTGTAAATTTTTAACTGCCAAATAATTCTTACAGGCAAACGATGAAACCCAGAGCCCCAAAAAAGGGAGTCAGCCTGCACCTCCTGACCAGCTGTGGACGATTCTGGTTCATAGGGATCCGTGATCATCTCACCTCAATTAAACAGCTAGGGGACCTCACTAGGTTTATTCATAACCATAAACCATCAGCCAGCACGGCCTGTCTCAGACTCGTCACCAAGAGAGTGGTTGTTTGGAGCACAACAGAAGACAGACCATCCTGAAAACTGCAGGGAAAACACTGGCAACCCAATCACAGCTGAAACTTAAGCTCCTGTTTGTCACTGAAGGAAGGGAAGCGGTTTGGTGCAAGACGCAGCGTGAGTGTCCCTGGAAGCAGCACTCTGCGTGGCATGGGGTGGAGGGGGGGGATGACTGGTATTTCTTGCTCTGCAGTCCTCCTTTTGAGAGCTTGTACCCACTGGTCCCTCTGTTTCAGCATGGCTTTTTAGTAAACAGGAGTCCGAGCCTTCTCTTGGTTAGTGCCTCTCTAAGGCTACTCTGTGTGCTTGACAGTTCACTGAAATAACCCAGTAGGAAAGAAAAAAAATTACTTCTCAGCTTAAGGAAACAGACGCAAAGCGAGTGCTCAGAGTATGGCGCCTTCTCCTCTCTTCAGCAGTAAACCATCTGTGAAAGCAAAACACAACACCAACGTCCTGTGAAGGATTTGCTGAAACAAAACCAACTTGCTTTCTAGAACAGCCTGAAGCAAAGCCCCTTCACTCGGGGTCACTTCCCCAGAGCACAGCTCGCCTGCCCCCGCAGCATGCACTGACTGGTTATCTGGGATGCTGTACGAGCTCTGAGCACTGCCAGGGAAAGCATCACACTCTGGCTCCAGGGAGAGCCCCACATTCACTACTCTAACAAGGCTTTGCCCAATCTCAAAACAGGTCTACACACAGGAGAAGAAAAAGGCTCCTACCTCACTGTGACAGCCACAGCAGTGCTCTGAAACCCGCTCCTCCTTACCACTCACTGAGCCAGCCCAGCCTCTGAACAGCCAGCACAATCAAGAGGGCTTTTCTTTTCAGCACAGACTGGCGATTCTGAGAAAACCCAAACGATTTCAAGATGCCGTGAGTTTCCCTCTCTTCACGGACAAGGCATTCACCTAGACAGGGCCTGCCTCCCTGGCTGCTGCTTCAAGACCTGAGCCAGTCGTTGGCTCTAACACCTCCTCCTGGACTCAAGATATGCAGTCAGGTTATTTCCCCGGCTATTGGGCTCCTGCACGTCTCCTTGCAGCAGTAACAACCTAGAACAGACTGCAGGACAGAGTCTGAGCCAGCCTGCCGTCTCCTGTCCCCTCAGTGGCTGCTCCCTTAAGCCTGCTAAACCCCCAGGACGCACAGCTGAGCTTAGCAAGGAGCAGCCAGTGCAGGCACACATAGCGCCTGGTCCACCAGCCAGAGAACCACTAGTGATCACACTTGGTGTTTTAGATCTCATCCCTCCACCTCAGGAGGCCTCTCCAGTCCTCCAGCCAGCAGCAGCAGGCTTCCGCCTCCCGCAGAGAGGGGAGGACATCCCACCCTTCCGCGCTACCTAGCCAGAAACAAGGGAGGAAATGGAAATAATTGAGCTAAGGTCAGATGGGAGCTGCAACTGGCTGAGGAACAAGAGCTCGTTGTAGCCCTAGGTTTTAGGGCACAGCCTCCCTTCCCCAGGGCCCTGCGGCACAAAACCACAGCCAGCCGGGCTAGGCCATGAAGCAGCTCACAATGCAGCTGAAGAAAGCCCAGGAATCAAAATCACTCTCGAGACCTGTCCAAAACACATCGATCTCTGCCTCTGGAGGAAGCTTCTCACAGGTGTCACCCACCAAGGCAGAGCAACAAATAGTAGAGCAGCCTAGGAGATTTCTCTGAAGACATTTCTATTCTACATAGCGCTTGCAAGAGCGAGAAGCACATCTTAATAATTTCTATCGTAAGTCTCAAGACAGAAAAAACAGGCCAGGTTCTAAGAAAGGACTGCAGTTGCAAAGAGGGAACTTGCAGAAGATCAGATGAATTGCACATGCACTCATGTAGATGGCAAAGAGCCAAAGCTCACCTTTATCACCACCGCTGCCACAATCCCCAGCAGGGCCAAGATGGCCAGACCCACTCGGCCCTTGTTAAACCGCTTCAAGAGGAAGAATTTGGCCCAATCCACCTTCTTCTGGCTGCTAGGTGGGTACCGGAGTTTGTTTGTACCCTCCATCTTCAGGTCCTTGATCAAGCAGGCGCGGCGGTGGGAGAAGGTCTCAAAGCTGTGCTTGCCGTGGTAGGCGCCCATCCCGCTGTTACCTGAGGGACACAACCCAGGCAGGTCACACCACAGGCTCAGCCAGTCAAACCTTTGGCCACTTGAGGCCACCAGCAGGACAAGAAGCAGCAGAGAAAAATTCCAGCTGCTTGCCAGCTGCAGTGCGTGCTACCTACCCTGCATCTGCCTTGGTGCAGTTTGAAAGCACAACTTCTCCTCTATATTCCTTCAGAGAGTACAACTGTTCCTTCCTCCCTGCAGCACTTCTCAGTCTCTAAGATGTCCCTCTGTACTCCATTCCTCTTCTTCCCCATCCCGTTTTCAGTACATAGTCTCCAGTACTTTGTTATGTCACTGCATGTGGTGTTCCCTCTGCCCCTGAGCCGTCTGCAGTGCTTCCCTGGATCGAGCTCCCTCTCAAAGCACTGTGCCAAGGCTCTGAGATCCGACCAGTGCTGTGTGAGAAGGGTTTCCCGAGGAGCCCTACAGGGTACACCCCCATTTTCCAATTCCAGGACAGCGTGTGCTGTTCACAGCAGCAGCAGAACACTGCTGCTGCACAGTCAGCTTGTGAGGACTGTAACACCCAAACCCTCTTCTGCAAAGCTCCCGTAGGCTGTCCCATAACCTGTTCCAATTCTCCCCAAACTGAAGTCCTGCCTTTCCTCCTGTGATTGTTGCTAACCCCTCCAATCACAGCTAGTGTTTTTAATGCACCTTTCACATCAGTCTGCACTAAATACTTCAATCTTCCCAAAACCACACCCAAAGGTTTTTCTCTTTAGGATCTTTCCCTAATGTACTCCCAGAATTTATTATTGAGATCCACTACACAGAGACCCTTCGGCGGTAACAGGCACAGGGGCACCTGGACACAAAACAACTGCTACCGTTCCCTGGGTCACAGTGTGCAACAAGTCACAACACTTAAGGAACTCCAGGAACTTACCGACACCACCAAAGGGTAAGGTTGAGAGGAAGAAATGCATGATGACATCATTTCCAGTAACACCCCCACTGGAGGTTTCTGAGATTACTCTTTTGATTAACTGACAAAAGAAAAAAAAAATAATCAAACAGAACATTACAAAGGCCCAGAACAGACCAGACCATGTAACTGAGCAGGACTGTGAGGGGAACTGAGCCAACAGGCCATCGTGTTAACTTCCTCTGGCTGATACCTCAGAGGAGCCCTCTCCATGCAATGTTAACGCAAAGAAAGTAGGAAAGTTCAGAGGAGGGATGTGAAAGATGGAAATCTGGGAGCTTGCCTCCCTAGCAATATATAAAAAGTAACTAAATTAATCACGAAAGACTACAAGGCACCAAAGAGGAAATACAGCCTTTCATCCTTCTATTTCACAAAGTTATGCAAACACAGAGTCCTTCAGCAGGAGACTGGGAACCTCCAGCAGCTCT